>CM035406.1:217696828-217846828 GCA_020310875.1 Ceratopteris richardii
ATCCTAGTAGAGAGAGAAAGGCAAAACTCACTCTCATAAAAAGCCTTATGAGAGCAAGAGTTCTATCTGGTACCTTAGGGATCATCATGCATGAGTACTCAGAGGTGCATGATGATGAGTTGGACTTTACGATCCAGATGCTTGCCCAGCGACCAGAGGAGGGCTCTTCTGCAGCTCGACATGCAGGAAGAGAACAATCTGGTCATAGGTATGTTTTTTCTTCACAATTCTTTTTTAATGATATTATTTACAACACATTTTTTAATTTATTTTTATCTATCTATTTTCAGGACACCTATACCACCTCCAAATCATGACAGTAGAGCACATGTGCCTATGAGGACATGCATAGGCACCCTAGGGCTGGAGTGCGATATAGAGCCAAAGGGCAATATAGTGTATGTAGGGAATGGATTGGAGTTCAAAAGAAGAATGCGAGCATTATTCGACTCTTACCTATGCCTTGTCCACTTGTAGTGGAAGTAAGTATAAGTTTTATATATAAATTGAAATAAATATCTTATGTTTTATTTACATGATTTTTTTTTGTAGTGAGCATGATGAGAGCGATAAAAAATATGTACTTAGTTCATTTGAGATAGAATTTGGGACACCCTGTGGTCGCATAAGTGGTGTCTAAAAGAGATGCGAACACTTATGGCTCATCATCGTGATAATGCATGGTATGCATTTCTTTTATCTGTTATATTTATACACACACACATAATATACATATACATATACACATATATTTACATATATATTTATACACATATTTATATACTCACACATATATACAAAAACGTACATGCACATCAGGTCACATGCATACATGTGTATGTGTGCATATATATATACATTTGAGATTTCTTCATTATTTTCATTGGCTTGCTACAAATGAGTATATAGCCAATGTGTGAAAGAAGATATTATTATAATATTATTATTCTCGAGATTACATCTATATCTTTTGTTTTTCCATCTTTTACTTCGGAGATTTTGAAGTTCCTATTCGTACTCGGTAACGAATGCTTGCATTACAAAAGTAGAAACATCATTTTTTTCTTGAAATGTAAATAAAAATGGAACTCCCTTACCTCGTAATACCTCCTTTGTTATTTTTGAAGAAGACCCATTGGTCCATGCACGTGGAGCTTCTTCATGAACTCTTTCAAGGTACCCACTAACATAGTACATGCACTCCTCAAGCATCCAACCCTTTTCCATGAATCGTTCTGGTTTCGCTCTTTGCTGCACATAACCTTTTAATATTTGCATAAATCACTTGACCCAAAACATCCATTGAGTGTTGACAACACCTGTAATCTCTATTTCATCCACAAGATGGACTAATAAATGAACTTGGATATCAAAAAATGAAGTAGGAAGCTATTTGTCCATCAAACGTAGTAGCTCCTTGCATTCATGTTTCTTTTGCGGGATCGAGTTTTTGTCAATCTCTTTTGATGTAATCCATCTATACACATCATAAAAAAAATTATAAAGAAATTAATTCAAAAACAAAAGATATCAAATATTCATATATATTAAATATAAAAGTATCATAATTACCTTCTAAGTGAACCAAGACAATAGATCACATTTTGTACTCCTTTCATTGTACATCTATCAATAACCAAAGGTGAAATGTGCTTCAAAAAGTTATGCCAATCATGGGCCTTTAACCCAGATAAGCTTTTATCATCCATAGTAAACATGTTATGAAAATATGCTCCATATCCTGTAGGAGTCCGAATCAATTGAATCCTATTGTTGATAGCATGCATCTCTTTTGTTGTAAGTACCCAAAGAGCGAGTGCATCAGTCGTTTCCTGTCAATGTCTATCAAAAACCGGCCATAAGTTTGGTTTTGCGTTTTGGTCCTTGAAATCATTCCTTGATGCTATGGTGTCTTTTAATCCAAGAAGATGCTTCCATAATGAATAACCTATATTCTTGAATATATGCATAGGATCAAGAAGATGATAAACCTTTAACTCTTTCCAATACTCCAAACAATACCATATCGATATATTCTCTACGATTGCCAATTTTCCTTTACCTCTCTTCACATTTTCATTATCTTCATCATTACTCAAGATTTTTTATTATGGATCTATCAGAGATCCATCTGTCCATTTTCGATACCAATCCATAGGCGTCATTGGTTTTCGACACTGTTCTATTTCAAGCTTTCCATTAAAATGTATCGCTTCTCTTTTACATCTTAATGGATGATCATCATGCAAGAATTGTCGATGTTGAAGATAAATATTTTTGTTGAGATTCTTAATATAAATTGATCTTAACCAATCACCACAACATGGACAAGCTTTATAACCCTTAGTAGATATTCCTATTGGAAATTTAGTAGGCCCATAACTAATACCACAGGTCCAAGTTCCATAGGTCCAGAATCTACAACATAAATTTCAGCAATCTTCCAATATTGACAAAGCATGAACATACCACACTTAATCATACAAATGATGAGACAAAGATAGAGAGAGATTAGACAACATGTGTAAAGTGTTACGTAAGCCACTGCTTACTCACACTATCATATATACAAATGTCAACTTACATTGTGGGAGTCAAAACTCTCAACCACTCTATGTGAACAGAAATAGATGGGTGAGTGAATGTACAAATGTAACAAACATATTCAGATGTATGGACATAAATATGAATATACATGAGATGTGTGACCTAATAGGTTGTAGAAGAGTGAATATGAGTGACAGAAAGAGGAAGGATGAGTCTAAAATTGATAATCAACAAACCCTCATCTAAACTTAGACTATGGAAGACCCTAAGTCAGATACGTGTGTAAAATATCACATACTTATGATAGCTCACTTGTGCAGACCGTTCTGAATGGTCTTCCTGATTCATATCAGAGTTTTGCCTCTACTCTTCGGTTGATGATGAAAGGCAATCCGAATGCCTTGTCATTTGAGGAATTAGTCTCTGTTCTGTTGTAGGAAGATCAGTCTAGGCAGAACAGGTCCATTATGCGTGTTGCAGATCAAGCTTTCCTGGCTAGTCAGAAGGGCAAAGAAAATGGAGCTCTTCTATTAGTAAGCAGAAATCTGCAAATGCTGCACAATCGAAGAACCAGGATAAAGATGAGAAGAAATCAGAAAAGCAGAAATTGTTCTGCAAGTACTATAAAGGAAATGATCATATTATAAAGAACTGTCCAAAACTGGCTGCTAAAGAGGCAAATAAGAAAGAGGCTGGAATGGTTGTTGCAGAGGCCTCTACACCAAAAACAGAGTCTGCAAATCTTGTGCAGGAAGAAGAATGGGCGTTTACTACTGTCTGCAGTTTTGACCCATCTTCTCATGATGAGTGCATGTCTGCAGTAGACTCAGATGTTTGGTACTTTGACAGTGGGGCGACCAAACATATTACCTCGCAGCGCAGTTTCTTCTCTTCACTCGAGCCTGCCCCTACAGGGAATACTGTCATATGCACCAATAACTCCTCTTATCCTGTTATGGGAGTTGGTAAGATCATTCTGACTACTGCTGATGGTAGTTCTTTCACTTTGTCAGATGCTTTATTTGTGCCAGGGATAAAAAAGAACCTGTTATCAATTTCTACATTAGCCAAGATTGGCTTGGTTGTGAAATTCGTTGATGAGAGGTGTACAGTCCATGATCTCTCAAATGGTGATGTGATTATTGCTTCTGGCATCTTATGTCATGGGCTGTATAAGCTCATAGACTATGAAAGATCTGTGAATGATTCGGCATGTGCAGTTCATGATTCTCAGGCTATGTCAGATGCAAAGCTTTGGCATGCACGCTTTGGTCATCTGAATTTTGCTAGTTTGCTACGCTTGCAGAAATCTGAAATGGTGTCCTCTTTGCCCAAACTTGAGGCTCCTGGAAAACATGTTTGTGAAGGCTGTATTTTGGGCAAAATGCAGCATTCTTCCTTTCCAAAAGATGGTTTAGTTCAGGCTACGCAGAAATTGCAGCTTGTACATAGTGATGTCTGTGGTCCTATGCAGACACCCTCTTTTGGAAATTACCTTTACTTCGTGACTTTCATTGATGATTTTTCCAGGCATGCATGGGTATATCCACTCAAAGCAAAGTCCGAAGTGTTCATGTGCTTCAAACAGTTTTTGGTTTTGGCTGAAAATCTGTCAGCATGTAAAATGGGCACCCTCCGTTCTGATCGAGGGGGGGAATATATGTCCTCAGATTTTAATGCATTTCTGGTTGAACGTGGGATAAAACACCAATGTACAGTGCCGTATACACCTCAACAGAATGGAGTTGCTGAACGAAAGAACAGGTCACTCATGGAAATGGCGAGGTGCATGGTCAAAAGTCAGGCTTTACCACATAGTTTCTGGCTTGAGGTTGTCATGTGTGCAGCATATGTACTGAACAGGTGTCCCACTAAAGCGTTGCAGTCTATCACTCCATATGAGGCTTGGCATGACCACAAGCCATCTGCGTGTTTTTGGTTGTTTGGCATATGCATTAGTGCCTGAACAACATCGCAGAAAATTGGATGATAAGGCAGTAAAATGTATTTTTGTTGGGTACAGTTCTGAAAGTAAAGGCTATCGTCTGTATCATCCATAGACTAAACGCATTCTGGTTAGCCATGATGTTGTCTTTGTGGAAGATGCTATTCAGCCATTGCTTTCATGTACTAAGGAGACATCTGTTAGCTCCAAAGACATGTATGATACTTTGATGCCTCTTTTTACAGGTGGACAGGCTAGTGTTGGTCCTAATGAGGAAACTTCTCAGCCTTTGCAGGTTTCATATGATGATGCAGATCATTCCATTTCTGATGCAGATTTACATGATGCACTTGTTGATGAGAGAGCTGATATTGAGCAGGCAGAAACTATGCCAAAATGGCTGGTGCAGACTTTGCGTGACAGCAAATTAGATGCACCTTTGTCATATCATACTCGTTCAGGCTCTCATAGTGCCTCCTTTGCATCAGATTGCTATGCTATGGCTGCATCTAGTCTCTGTGATGAGAATGAGCCTGTTTCTTTTGATGAAGCACAAAATTCAGAAAATTGGATGGCTGCTATGCAATCTGAATATGATGCTATAATGAAGAATGGTACATGGTCTTTATGTGACTTGCCTCCTGGCAAGAAGGCCATTGGCACTAAGTGGGTATACAAGCTGAAGCATAAACCTGATGGTACAATTGACAGGTATAAGGCTAGGCTTGTTGCAAAGGGTTATGCACAAGAAAGAGGCATTGATTTTGATGAGACCTTTGCACCTACATGCCGTATGACTACTGTTCGGAGCATTTGTGCACTTGCAGCCCATCATGGTTGGAATGTACATCAATTGGACATTAAAACAACATTTTTGAATGGTGACTTGCATGAAGAAGTGTATGTTTTTGAGCCCCGTGGCTTTGTGCAGAAAGGGCATGAAAACCAGGTTTGCAGGTTAAAGAAGACATTATATGGTTTAAAGCAAGCACCACGTGCTTGGTATGAGAAGATACATGCCTATCTGATTGCACATGGTTTTGAGAATAGTCCAACTGAAAGCACCTTATATGTTAAACGTGCTAATGATGTGCTTCTGATCATTGTTGTCTATGTTGATGACATGCTGCTCACTAGTCCTATTGAGACACATATTGCTGATTTTAAGGCTGATTTGCATTCCTCATTTGAGATGTCTGATTTGGGGCATTTGCATCACTATTTGGGCATTCAGTTTATGCACGTTGATGGTGGAATGGCTTTGTGTCAAACAAAATATATTGAACATTATTGAAGCGTTTTGGCCTTGAAGACTGTAAGCCTATTGCCACTCCTATGGAGAAAGGTTTACGATTGAGTCTTCATGATGCTGGAGATGCATTTGATGCTGTTCTCTATCAGCAGGCTGTTGGATGCTTGATTTACTTATGCATTACTCGGCCAGATATTCAGTTTGCTGTCTCACAGATGAGTAGGTTTATGCATTGCCCAGGAGTCACGCATTGGAAAGCGGTTAAGTGCATCTTTCGCTACTTGAGTGGTACTAGGCTACTTGGGTTGTTTTATCCCAAGGGGGGATCACTACTGCCAGATTTGCATGCTTTTTCTAACTCAGATTGGGTTGGTTGCTATGACACTCGTGTGTCCACCAGTGGTTTTTGCTTCATGCTTGGTACCTCATGTATATCTTGGTTGAGCAAGAAGCAGCCTACTGTGGCCACTTCCAGTTGTGAGGCTGAGTATAGGGCAGCTTTCACAGCGACTGTTGAGTGTGTGTGGCTCAGACGCCTTATGGCTGATTTGGGTGTTGGCCAGTCTTCTGCCACCACCATCTTCACTGACAGTCAGAGCGCATTGGCAGTTGCGAGGAACCCTATGTTCCATGCTCGCACTAAGCACATTGAGGTGCATTATCATTATGTCAAGGAGAGGTTCTCTACTGGGGAGATCAGCTTGGCATATGTGCCCACGGAGGAGAACATTGTAGACCTTTTCACGAAGGCTCTGCCTAGGGAGAAGTTTGAAGCTTTCCGCAAAGCTTTGGGCTTACTTCCTTTTGTGGAGTGATTTCCACATAGCTTGGCACTTCCTTATACATGAGTGCCAGCTCCTTGTTCGCCGCATCACTCCCAGGGGGGATTTGTTGATATATTTAGGTAGTGATGTGTGTGAACACTCTAGGACCGCCGGGGCACTTTTTTCCCTCTTTAGGAGGTTTTTTTCCCCCGGCTTGTATATACACCTATTGCCCTAATGGGCAACTTATCTTTGTACATTCTCTAGTAGTACATTCAGTATTGTGTGTTTGTGCTCCAAGCTTCTTCTTCTTCCTTATGCTGTTTGCGTGCTTCCGTAGACGTCTATCTCCAACAGCTCCCCTTTCTTGCCTCTTTGCTCTGCAACACTCTCCCCCTCTTTGTCTCTGTCGTCCCTTGACAGGCTTTTGCTTCTCGTTTGCTCCTTGTCTAAGTTTTCTGAATACACGCACCTAGTGGTCGAAGAAGCAACAAGGACTGTCAGACAATTGGTTATCTTATCCGAGGTATGTCCTTTGCTTCTATTTTCCCCTTGGTATTCCATACATCACACATCTGGGTTGCTGCATTCAGTTGGGCTACCACGCACGCCACCAGTGACTAAGAATGTGTTGTTCTTGGTCACCCGCTTCAACTTTTCAGCCTCTACCTCTTTCTAGCTTTTGGTCTTCTGATTTGTCTTTGTCTTCACATATCTGACCCTCTTGTATTGTTCTGAGCCTGTCTACTTGGTTGCCAACGCACGCTATCAGCGGGAGGATTATTACCTGCCAAATATCTTCTTGCACTTCTTCATGGATACTTCCTCGCCCTGGTCTGCCCTTCCCATGAAATGTCCTGGTCCTGATTGTTCTTTAATTCCATTCCTCAGGACCTGGGTGCTTGGCGTTGTTGCCTAATGCGTGCCCCTACGGGGCTTTGGGCAGAGGGTGGTTCTTTTGCTTTATGATCTTCATTCTTTATTGAGCAGTTTTGGACTTTGATCTTCTTCTTCTTCTCTTCTTGCTTGATTCCCCTTCTACACGTGTCTCCTTCTGAACTCTGTCATCCTCGACAGGCTTTTTGTGGTGACGTGAGTACGTTTGAATGGCTGTTTGCTCTCTTTGATTAAGCAGGTTGGCATGACAAATCATAAACTCTTTCCAATGTGTTGACTTTACCTCATCTTCTGGTGCTTGACGGTGATCCGCAAAAAAGCTGGTTTCATAAGCCACCAGTCGTGCATTAAGGTTCGAAGTCATCTTGACAAAAATTTCTAAATCTATTTTGAAAAAGCCAGTGAAAAATGCCTCTTCGAATGTTTGCATGTATGTGCTTGGTAAAAACATAAGTCTTGAATAATACGCCATAAGGGTTAAAGCGGCTAAAAATTGTAGAGAGATAAAAAACGAGCGCTTCAGAGCCTTGTGTAATGACGATGAAGTTCAAAAACATATATTTAGCATGTTGGAAGACTTTAATTACAGTCAAGAGCATACTGAAAATCTTATTCGTCATTTTAATAGCCAAATCCGGAACAGTCGCATATCTTGCAATCCAAAATTCCATTGTTTTTACCATGTACTCTTCCGTTGGTAGGTAGTTATGTGGTGGACTAGGTAATAGCGGATAATTCAGCCATTGATTATTAATGCTTCCCTAGCGCTGTCCTTCCCAAAATTGCGACCACGAGCGTCTGTGGGGTACTGGACAAAATGATGGATTTACCTGAAGTACATATGGTGATGCCTCCCACTGTACCCGCAATGTAGGGTTCTTTTCCAAAAGCTTCCTCCTCCAGATAGGATCAACCTTCTCGAACTCCTCTTGGGTGTAATTGAAAGTATTATTGTTGAACTGGAGGTTATTGTCCGACTCTTTATTTGTCGTCATCTTGATATATTGTCGTGTTTGCTCTTTCAGGAGGCCATATGGTACATTAAAAGGTTTTAGAATTTGTTCCAAGTTTTTGCTCTCAATTTGAGCTTCCTTCATTATCTGAATGATTTGATCTTCGAATTCGGCGGTAAGCTGGGACACCAGTAGTGTCCTCTCATGTCGGCTCAGTTCTGCAATATCCCGATTATTACGTTCAATTTCGATCTCCGTTTCCTCCCTTATCGGCGAATGATGTAAGGGGGGAGAGAGAGGTCGTACCTCAGTCTCCTCAGTAGCCTCTACGGATTTTGGAACTACTGGTATCCCCTCAATTGCCTTCTGCTCTAGCTGCTCTTGTAGTTGCTTAATCATCTCATCTTTTTGCTTGATTTCTTCATTGGCTTTAGCAATAGTGTCCTTGTGTTTGAGGAGTTCTTGAGCAACAATATCAAGGTGATCAGTGTCTTCTTTACATTGCATAAGATAGCGATTCTCAGCCTTTTTCCATTTAGTCCTTAGAGCTGCGGTGTCCTCCATGTACCTCTTTTCCCAGTCAGCAATGATTGCCTGCTCTTGCTTGAGCTGATCTTCATACTTAGCCATCTTCTCCTCTAGTTCCTTGATGTCTTTTTTTGGCCTTTCCTGAACATCTATGGACTGATCACTTAGAAGAGCTATCATGAGCTCATTATTCCGGTTCCTTAGGTTTCTGCCTCCTCCATATATACCTTGATTTGTGATTCTAATATTTTACTTCTTGTGTTCATTTGTGTCTTCCCGGCCTCGCTAGCCTCATATTTCTTCTGTAATTCCTGTAGTTGTTCTTTTAATTGTGCATTTTCCGTCTCTAAAGTTTTACACTGCTTTTTGGTCTCTTGAACCTCATTTTCTGTATGTATGATTTGCTCTTTTGCTAGCTTTAATTTTGTTGAAAGGTTCTTACGGATTTCCTGAAGTTCATGCTTGTCCTGCATTGCTTGATCATAGTCTTCATTAGCCTCAAGCATTAATTGTTGTGTATCCATTGCGGTACTGATCATGTCTTGCACTACGGGCTTGAGTTGAGCAATGTTGACATTCAACCATGTTCTCGGTACGCTTGGAGCTTCTCCAATTTGTACATCTTTCCCGTGCTCTACATGGATAGTTTCGTTATGTGGTTGTCTGATCTGTAGTTGTATTTCTGGTTCTTTTCGTTCTTCTTCTACATTGATAACTTTCGTGGCACTCCCTTGAAATGTGACATCCATGGGGGAGGGTTCTACCACAACCCTTATAGGTGTGAAGGGTTCTGAGTCTTCAACTATAGCTTCTTTGGGTTCTTCTTTTGGATTCTTGAGGGTTTTCTCTCCTTTAATCGTGGTCTCTTTGATTTGAATTTTTGTAGTCTCATTGATTTTGATAACATGTGTCCCTTCTTGGGTTGCCTCCTTGCTTGTGGTGTCTTGAGTGGGATGGGCGGTGTTGTCATTCACCTTCAAGTCTTCTTCTGCTTCATTGAGTCAACTGCATTAAGTTCCTCCCATTGTCCATCATCCTTTGATTCACTTTGAATATCAACATTTAATAAGGATGTGTCGGGTTCTTCTTGTGCATCCAAAGATGAGCTTGAATTATCCAACCCTAATTCTCTGTATCGATGGACTTTTGTGAGCTTCTTTTTTGCTTCCATGTCTTGTTGGGATTGTTGGTAATGGTGCCCTTGCACTAGGAGATTAATTTGCCCTTCTGTATATTTGTGTGTATCTTCCAATGCTTTAGTTAAGTCTTCTTTTGTAATTGGCCTTTGCTCTTCAATCCTGGTCTTCGGAAGTACATGAGCCCATTTCGTTGCTGGAATCTCTTCTTCTACTTGCTTTACTTCCCTGAACCTCTTTGTTCCTCTCATTTTGGGTTGAGAACTGGTTTCTGCTATTCAACAATCTTGACTCCTCTTTTCTTTTTTGGTACTCTCGCGACTTTGACATACTTAGCCATAGCAATTGATGTTGGTATTTCTTGCAGGTGCTCTCTAATGCCTAAAGCATGATAGATTAAAATGGTCAGAGCCACACTGCCATTCAGAAACTTCTTGTTATTCCATTGTTTCTTCACCTCGAACAGTCGTTCCTATATGTATGGAGTCACATTAATTTGATTGCCAATCTGTTTGATAGCATGTGAGAGTAGCTGGACAATAATCTTCTGAGGGGCCGTGTATCGATGCATATTAGGGAAGCAGAAATGCTGATGGATCAGTCGTACTTCTTCTTCAATATCCACTCGATTGATGTCCATGAATGTTCTCGTCTTGGCCCCTCGACTCTCTTCTTTCACTACCGTAATTCCGTCCTTTTCCCATCCAAACGCTTCCTTAATCAAGTCATGTGTAAATTGGATGACTACCCATTCACCTACTCCGTCCATGACTCTGGCCTCTGGCACCAATGTGTCATGTAGTGCGGGTTGCAATGTATTCATGACTTGAGTGCACCTTTGAAAGTCGGGCTTGTAGATCGGCAGTTCAAAGTATTTGTGGATACCCGCTTTCTTCATGATGTCGATCGTAGACGGGAGATCATGCACCACTTTAAAGTCTTGAGACATAATCGGGAATTGATGATCCGTATCCATGATTTTGATATTCACTAGGAAGAGGTATTCCCCGGCCGGTTGATCTTCTCTAAACCAATGTCCCTTTGCTTTGGTTATACTCTAGAGATGAAATTCCAATACTTCCTCTTGAATCGTTGCTTTAGAATCTTCAAAAGCGATCTGCACTTGTAATGAAGTGTGCATGAGCTTCAATTGAAAACATAGCAATTGTGTGGTGCATTGCAGTGACATGTGGTCGTTTCGTCACTCCGTTCCCCTTGATTTTATAAGTGAGATTTCTTACCACATATTTTATTTTTTTTTTTTTGAAAGAAAACAAGCATTAGTTAGCCGAAGCATTTATTTATTTACATAGTATGTCCATTCCTAAGAAAGTTGAAACTATGATCTATTCCCCATTGGAGAATGTGCACGAATAAATTTATTATGTACATCAAGTGCTGAATGTGTGGCCTTGTAAGGTGGCCCTATTATGCATACTTTAGGTGCATTTGAGACTTCATGAGTGCAATTGGAATCTTCGTTGTTCTGGTGATCTATTCCTCGCAATTGCTTCGGTCTCCATATCCAGTTCTTGGTTGTATTGATAGGCTGTGCTTTCTCTTTAGTCCTTCAAGCTTCATGTGTCTCTTTTGTTTCTTCTGATGTTCTAATGATAGATGTTTTTCTTTGCATGTTTCTATGACTAGTTTGTCTTGGCTTTGTCATCTGAATGTCTCGATGTAATGTATCCTCTTGTTTGCTTATCTCTTGCTTGGCTGCTTGTCTGACCTTTTTGGGAATCCATATCTGTTGTCGTGCCTTCTGAGCTTCAATCAAAGGCTTAGGGAGCCATACTTGCAAGAGTCTTTTTGGTTTGGATTTTGGTGAAGCTAACTTCTTGTTCTCCTTTTTCTCCTCATGATTTGGTGTTGACGTCTCTGATTTCTACACTTGATCCTTGCGTACCCATTTGAATTGGACCGTTCCTTGATGCGAGTATCTGAGTGTTGTTTTCCACATTGGTGATCCTTCTGTCATGTGAGAAACTCCATGAGAGTTGGTCCCCTTAGTGTCTAGCCGTTCACCAATTGAATATGATGATTTCACTTCGTCCTTGGACACATTAGGGTTTGGGCTTTCTGCTTCTTCTAGATTTGTTTGTGAGGTATTGGGGCTAGAATCATGTTCCAATAGCTCTTCCTTGCAGTCTTCTGCACTCTTGATGGCTTCTAGTTTCTGTGAGGGCTTCTCCCCTAATAGACTAAATATTTACTTGTGCCCTATCTTGGCTGAAATGTATCCTTGCGCTAGGTGGATACTTACTTCATTCTCAATGATCCAATCATGTCCTAGAATCACATCTTGTATTAAGTCTTCATCCTTGCACACTAAGACCCGTTGTTCCATGGAAGAATTTCCTAAGTGGAGGGATACTATCGTTGCCCCAATGCATTCTATGATTTGACCTCCAATTCCTATCATATGAGCTTTCGTGGGAGTCATAATCGTTTGAAGATCTTGTATGACCGTATTACGTATGCAACTAAGTCCTGCTCCTAAGTCTATCAAGGCATCTATCAATTTGTACTCTGTTTTGCCAATCCCTAGGTTTAAATAAGGCTATGACATGTAGGCATTAGTCGTGTCAGACTTATGGACTTGATAATTAGCCATAGGGATAGGTTCTTCCCCTTGGAGATACCGTTCGTCCCTTTGCCTAATCCACTCTTTCCGTTTCTTAACACTAGGGCGTCTTTCCGTGCCTCCTCTCTAATCCGTTCTTCCTCTTTCTTCCTAAATTGAGCACCTACAAGACGTGCTTACATTTGATCCGTCAATGGCTCCATGAACCGTTTCACTCTACATCCACTTATGTAGTTAGGAAGAATGTCTCCATCCAGAGTGGCTAGATTAACTGCTCCACTAGTAGAGATCCTATTAATGGTTAGAGGTCCATATCCACGCTTTTGTAACTTCTTAGCATGTTGCTTCAAGGTGTAGACCAGGACTAGGTCTCCCTCCTTTAGTCCTTTGTCTTTTATCGGAGTGTCGTAATATGCCTTTTGCCTTCTCTTGGCTGCATATATTCTTGCGACAGCTTGTAACCTAGTTTCATGTAGCTTCTCTATTTGGTCTAGTTGTTGGGATAATTCATGTCCACTCCATTCATATTGTTGGGCTACTCTCAAAGTGGGTATTAAAAAATCAATTGGCAAAATTGCATTCTACCCGTACACTAAATTGAATGGGGTAGTTCCAATGGCAGTCTTGTACGTGATTCAGAAGGCCCAAATTGCATGATGCAATTGTTTGTCCCAGTCAGACCTCCCATTATTGACAATTTTTGTCAATAATGTGCATAATACCTTATTGGAACTTTCCGCTTGACCATTGGCTTGGGGATGGTATGGGGCTGATTTTTTGTGGATCACTAAAAACTCATTCATTAGAGATTCTATTACCTCATTGATGAAGTGCGTTCCTCGCTCACTCACAATCTCAATTGGTAATCCAAAACGAGTGAATATATGCTCAAAAAGAAACTTAGCCGTGGCTTGAGCATCGTTCTTTCTAGTAGCCTTTGCCTCTACCCATTTTGTCAAGTAATCGGTGGCTACTATGATATATTCGGTGTGACCCTTTGGCCGGTGAGTTAATGGGACCTATGAAATCTATACCCCATTTAGAAAATGCTCTAGCACAAACCATCATCTCTCCGAATTGGGTATTTAGCCCTTTGGCATGTTTCACAGCTTCTTACATAGGTCTCCGCATCCATATGTAAAGTTGGCCACCACAAGCCCGCAAAGACGATCATTTTCACGGTTCTCTCAGCTGAAAAATGACCTCCTTCTACACCTGCGTGTGCCATCTCTAATACAGGTAAATATTCTCCCTCGTGCACACATAGTCGTAATTGGTCGTCTTTTCCTCTCTTAAACAAATTTCTTCCTATGAGCACATAATCCTTGCTCATTTCTTCTAGGGATCGTTTTCTCGCTAAGCTAACTCCTTCCCCGTGTTCCCTCGTTCGTAGGAATTTTACCAATGTTTTGCTCCAATTGGGTGCTATCGTTGAGAAAGGTATGGATATATGATCCTCAGGGATCGTCTCCTGGCATTTTGCGTAGTTACTCACATAATCATGGACATCCTTAGGCATGTCAGGCTAATATACTCCCAATCGTTTCAACTCCCTAATGGTTTCATGAGTTCCTTTGTGTGTCCTCCATTTGTTCACATGAGCTTGTTCAATCAGCTTCAATTGTTCATCCTCCTCAACACATCTCAACAATACACCATTGGGTTCCTTATAGTACACACTTCCAACAATAACGTGCAAGTTCCTCGACTGTAGAATTTCCTTTTTACTCTCTTTATTGATTGAATGTTGTGGGCCATGAGTGATTATAGGAATTAGTTTCTCTGCCCACTTGGGACACACTTCCAAATTAAACAAATAAGTGTCTGGCAGATCATCGGGTACTCCACTTGGCAGTTCTCCATGTGTTAATCTAGAAAGGTGATCTGCACGTACATGAGTATTTCCCTTTTTCACTATCACTTCAAAGTCAAACTCCATCAATAGTAGGAACCATCTTACCAGTCTTCCAGTGTTACAGGGCTTATTGACTAGGTACAATAAAGCCTGATGATCTATGAAGAACTTGAACTTATTGGCTAAAAGATAGTGTCTCAATTTCTTCACGGAGACCATTCCTAATCCTTTGCGTTTCGTAGTTGTATAGTTCCTCTCAGCTTGGTTCATTTGTCTACTTGCGTAGGAAATGGGGTGATCTAACTTTCCTTCATCTGCTGGTTGGGCTAAGATACATCCTATTGCGTAATTAGAAGCGTCCACATGAATATGAAATGCTTGTTCCAATTCGGTGTTTTCATAATTAGAGCACTGCTAAGGCGCTTCTTTAACTCATTGAATGCCTTCTCGCATTCTTCTGTCCATGTCAATTGAGTTAAGAGTCCATATAAGGGTTTGGCAATTATGGCGTACATGTGGATAAATCGATGGTAGTATCCACAATGTCCCATAAATGCTTGCACCTCTTTCGCATTCTTTGGTCTAGGAAGCTCCAAAATTACCTTAATCTTGTCTTCGTCTGTGGATATTCCATTTTTTGAGACTATGTGTCCTAGGATCTTCCCTTGTCTTACCATGAAGACACACTTCTCTGGGTTGAGGTAGACTCTATATTGTCAGCATTTATTAAATAGGTAGACTCTATATTTTTTGAGACTATGTGTCCTAGGATCTTCCCTTGTCTTACCATGAAGACACACTTCTCTGGGTTGAGGTAGACTCTATATTGTCAGCATTTATTAAATATCTTCCTCAATTCAAGAATGTGGTCTATTCTTTGATTTGAATATGTACATAGGTCATCTACATACACTTCCATGCTCTTCTTCAGGAATTCTTTGAAAACATGACACATTAGTCGTTGGAAAGTAGCATGCGCATTAGTAAGTCCGAAAGGCATCACTCGGAAAGCATGGACTCCCCATTCAGTTAGGAATGCGGTCTTATGTTGATCCTCAGTAGCAATAGCTACTTGGTTGTATCCCGAGAATCCATCTAAGAAGCTATAGACTTCTTTTCTTGCAACTCTTTCCAATAGATGGTCCGTAATGGGTAATGGGTAGCTGTCACGTATGGTGGCTACATTGAACTTTTTCAAGTTAATGCACACTCTCAATTTTCCGTTCTTCTTAGGCACAACTACTAATGGCGATACCCACTCGGTGTGTTCTATTTCATATATGAATCCTGTCGCTAATAGCTTGTCTATTTCTTCCTTAATTTTAGCAGCATAGACCTCATTGTATGTATAAGGGTGTTGTTTTGATGGTTTTGCATCTACTATCATTGGTATTCTATGAGAGCAAATCGAGGGTTCCACACCCTTGAGATCCTTATATGTCCATGCGAATACCTCTCGATAGTCTCGGATCAATTGTATTAGTTCTTCTTCCTCTTCAACTGACACATCTTTGCCTATGTATGTGCATCTTTCTTCTCCATCTTCCACTGTCACTATGATCTTTTTTGTTTGTTCTTTGTTGTTGTATGCTTCTCTGTCTCGAGCCTCTCGTTTAGGCATTTGAATGGCTACCTTTCTCTCTTCTACTTCATATCTCTCAAAATGTTCAAGAACCTCAAACAGATCTAGATCTGGTCTGATTTTACTCATTCTTTACTATTGCCAAGATCTTTGTCGGTTCCTACTTCTCTTTGGTTCGAATTGTGTCTAGATAGCTCTCTTCTGAATCGAATTTTGGTTCCGTTTCTATACTCATATATTCCTCTTTCCATTCTTTTTCCAAGATTTCTCCTGCTTCCACTTCTTGAAGGACAACCATGTATAAATTCACATCATAGCCTTCTTCATCTATGCACTCGTTCATAGTTAGTACTTCCTCATTCACACACAGATCTAAGGTGGCTAAGATTTCCATCAATCCATGCGGTTCAAAGGTTTCATCAGGAAAGATTTGAGGCATATACCTAGGGTCCTCTACAGGTCTGTAGTTAGGATGTCCTATTGGCCATAGTTGTCTTTTATTATCCTCTTTCTTGGTTTCTTTACACATCCATAACTGGGCGTCCTCGTGCATCTATGATTGATCGCTTGATCAAGCACTATGAATGGATAGGTCATCTTCCTCCTTGTGTATGGGATTCCATTGTAGTGGAGGGACATCTCGATATGCAAATGTATGCAAGTTTATCTTGGTGGTATTTCCTTGATGTTGCAGGTATAATGAATCTTGTCCCCAATCTTGCACTACCCGCATTTGTCTCATGAAAGGTCTCCCTAATATCATTTCATAATTGTTAGCCTTTTCGAACTTACAGATGGCTAACGTGTGTTCAAATTCAACTCCATAGGTGGTTAATTTGATTCGTTCCAATATTCCTAAGGGTTTCTCCACATGACCGTCTGCTAATTGGAGCTTCATGCGTGTGGGCCGTAAAGCAGGCTTTCCCCATTTCTCCCAAATCTCCTTGGTGGTGATTCCTACTCCAGCACCTGTGTCTAGGATTGCCTTGGTCATGTACCCATTGTAAGTGACAGGTAGACATGTATTACCTTCATCTCCTTCACTAAATTCTCCCACCTTATCAACTGGAATTTGTACTTTAGAAGTGTTTTCTTTTTCCTTGACTTTCTTTTCTTCCTTCTCCTGCCCTAATTCCAATTGACTCGCTAATTGCTTCCATAATTGTGGTTTAATCGGAAGTAATTCTTCCACAGTCAGTTTGCATTGTACTTTCGTCTTCTTAAGTTCCGTTAGATTGTGTGAATTCTTTTCGGAGTTTCCCTTTCCTTTTCCATGTATCGTGGGTGCTCGGATTATCATAGATTCCTTTTCGTATTCTCCCATGTAATTTGGTAAAGTTGAAATGCTCTCAGATTCTTCTCTATTTCTGTCTAGCCTTGATACTTCCTCATATACTTCTTCCATGTTGGGATTTGGTTGATAAACTTCTACATCTAATTCCTCAAAGGGAGGCTTAGTCTCCCCATTTTTCTTCCATTGTTCTTCTCGGATTCTATTCCATAACTCCTTTGGCCAATCAGCTTCTAAGTCAGGTATTGTTGACATCGGTTCATCTTGAGTTTTCACCCGTTCACATTTGTCATCCTTTCTTTTAAGTTCTTTATCCTTGGCTTTGACACACTCCTTGTATTGTTCCTCTGCTATCCTTGTCTCTGGAAGGGTCGGGATAGTCTTTTCTAGGGTTGCTTGTGCTACCTCTATAAGTTTTCGACATATCTCAAGCCTATCTTTTCCTAATTCTCCTTGTGGGTAAAGCTTTTTGTGTTGCTCTACATTCGGTCCAGTCTTAATTCTAGCTTGGTAAGCTTTCAACCACATGTCCAAATCATCCAGTTTTGGGTCAGCTAGAATTGATCATGATTTCTGTGCTTCTTGTGCAAGCTGTCGATTGGGAACTTCCTTCCGAATCTCTGGTTCTTTATGCTCTTTATTGCTTCTGGGTTGTTTCTTATTGTCTTGACTCTTGTTTTTCATCCATTTATCTTTGAGCTTCTCTCTTCTTTCCTTCCATTTTTGCACTTTTATGTTCCGAGTACTCTCACGTGATTCCTCTAAATCTTCTATTATTTGGCTTTTGAGGTTTTCCTTCCTATTGTTTTCTTGTTCCTGATCAGGTTGTTTTTCTTTTCGTTCTTTTGTTTGAGCTCTTGTAATGGCCTTTAAAGGTACGATGTGCTCCTTATCACTTCCCGGTGCTTCTATTACCTCAATTACATTAACAGGTGTTGTATCCTGGATCTTATTAGGATTTTTCGGACAATCTCTAAAAAGATGTTCCTTTCCGCAATCACTACAATATCCTTCCCAAGTCCTAGGAGGTGGTGGATTGTAAGGTCGAGTACACTCTCTAATAAAATGGTCTCCTCCGCATCTATAACATGGTCCTCTCGATGCAAGTGGTCTGATGGGTGGTCTCATGGGTGGTTGTGCTTTAGGTGCAGTGTACATTAATGTTGCCACTTCTGGCCCATAGGCATATTCATATCCTCCATATCCATAGTAGTGTGGATCATAAGATTGTTCATACTCAGTCATGTTAGTGTCATAGGCATAGTACTCTCCCTGAGATTGCTCATAGCCTGAGTTTGCCGATTCCAGACTAGTCATAGGGGATGCTGGTACTATGGCTCTTTCTAGGTTTTCCTCTGGTTGAGCATACTTAACTGGTACCACTTGTTGGGGTTGTGACAGTTGTGGTCCTAACACTAGTTGGGGTGGTGGATATGGTACTTGCTCGTATGACCTCGATGCTCCTGTTGGCGTTGGATAGGGATTGTACCTGGGCATCTCTCTGCCTGGCTCTCTACGTGGATATCCATATGGTCGGTACTAGGGTGGTTGTAAAGGTCATGTCTGCCTATTGAATGGACAGTTTTCCGTGGTGTGGTTGGTGTATTTTTGTTCTATGTGGCAATACAAGGCAGTTCCTTGTTGGGGCTGTCTGTTGTAAGGATATGTCTGAGGTATACCTGTTCCTCCTCGTACACACATGTGCGTAGGGTGATCTCCTCCACATAGACTACATCTTCGTAACATGGGCACTCTGAAGGCAGGGTGTTGGTAATTTATCTGTCCTTGGACTCCCAATTTCTTTGCTACCAGCTCCGCTAATTCCTCCACATTACTAGAGTTGGATGTGATAGTACTTCTAGAATCTTCTGATTTAGTGGGGCTAGGCGTGCTCTTGAGATCCTTAGCTAGATTGTCTTCTAGGTCAATGCATTCTTGAAGACACTCACTCAAGGTTTGCAACCTCTTCACATAAACTAGCGTTCTTAGGGTTCCATTTGTGTGTCCATCCAAAAATAATGAAATCATTTTTTGTTGAGTGGGCCTCTCTACAGCTGGGCATCTATCAACATACTGATTGAATCTTTGGGCGGCTGTTTTCATTGTTTCATTAGGTTTCTATTTAAAGCTATGGATTAAAGACGCAAAATTGTGTTTAATCCCTCTCTTAGTGAATTCTCCAATGAATTCTTGAAAAAATTGCTCCATATTTCCAAATTGGTTGGGGTCTAATGGCTCGAACCAAGTCAGAGCTGTTCCCGTGAGGGTGAGTCCGAAAGACTCATACTGTACAAAGAAATCGTCTACTTGTTCTGCCCTTAAAACTTATTCAAATTCAGCAATGTGATCATAGGGTTCACCCAATCCGTCATAATGATTTCTCACACATTTGGCCACTTGAATAGCTCTCAATCTTCTCATTGGTTCTGGCGATCTAGGCATTACAGGGAAGGCAGGAACAACTGGTCTAATTGGAGGTATTCCAGGCTGTACTCCTATTGGTGGTCGTGTTCTTACTGGTGGTCGATAGTGATTACCTACTCCAGGGTGGGTCTGATTGTGGGGTCGCACTGGAGTAGCGAATTGCACATGAGTACAGTTTGGAACACTGCGTTGGCTAGTTTGTCCCGACATGGTGTGCTCTGCCTCTTGTTGGGTTCCAAAGGGGTTCTGAGAGGTGGTTGCCTGCTCTCGCTGAGGGCATACAGGCAAACCCATGTATTTGAGTTGGGCCCTATCTATGGAGTCTACCAACCAATATCTTCTCTGATTTTTATCTAGGTATGTTATTCTAGTCTCGTCTTCTGGATCCTTTAGCTCATAAAATGTCATCGGGCTTTCTTCTCTTCCTTGGGCTGGTGAGTCTGTTTGAAGCAACAAGTCCATTCCATGGATCAAATATACTTCCAATAGGTAGTTGTCTTGAGGTACCAAGTCCCCTCTCAAGACTCACGTCACCTGGGACTTGCCTCTAGGAGTTGTCACTAACTCCTCAGGGTTTGGTCTCCCTGAGTTTTCTGGTCCCACTAACTCTCCCCTTTCATTGATCAAATTGGGAAATTCCGTCACTATGTATATGTCACCTATCTTGTCCATGTAAGCTCCTCCTTCATACTTAACAGCCGGTCTGGGCACAATTGTTGCATCCATTGAAGTCACCATCCTAGCCACAGATCTATTTAAGCCATCCAGGTAGATGGGAATCTCTTGGGCATTAGTAGAAACATACTGTAAGGAAGTGTGGTACTCTCCCTCCACAGTGGTCATGAAGTTTCTACTTGAAGCGAGACCTTGCATGTCTTCTGAAGCCATGGGTATCTCCTCCTCTGAGTCACTAGAGGTGTCTGAATAGACAGAGCGGTGACTGACCTGAGCGACACTTCCAACAGAAGATATGACACTTCTATGGCTACTTAGCACTCTCCGTGACCTCAAGCTCATTCACCCTCCTAGGACTCTCTAGGTCTCTGAAACTCTCCCTAAGTGGCTCTTAAAAAGCCTCAAGTTTGCCCTTCAAAAAAATCTTCAAATGCTCTGGGCGATACCACCTTAGGCGATATCACACTGTCCACGATACGATACCACACAAGCTCATGATACTATACCTGAAGATTAGATGATACGATACTGTCACAACAGGCGATACGATATTGAACAGGACACGATACGATACTGGCTATCCTAGCGATACGATACCTCTAGAATAGACGATACGATACCAAGTCTAGTCACGATATGATACCTGTGGGTTCCACGATACGATACCAAAAAATTGGGCGATAGGATACTTATGCTCTGGCTGATATGATACCAGGTATTCTCGTGATACGATACTAGAAATCCAAATGATACGATACCAAAAAGGGCACGTTACGATACTGGACAGGACACGATACGATACTGACTTTCTCACATGATACGATATCACAGCAGGTGACGATACGATACCAAAATGGTATCGTGATACGACATTGGAATGAGAGACAATACGATGCTTGGGGTTTGCACGATACGATACTGCTTCAGGTGGCGATACGATACCACTGAGCTGCGTGATATGATACCTGAATGCTCTGGCGATACGATACGAGAGTAGGGGACGATACGATACTAGAAACTACACGATACAATACCAGCAGTTATGCGATACGATACCTTATAACTGCATGATACGATATCAATGCAAGTGGCGATACGATACCACTGACTTGCACGATATGATACTGGTATGGTATCGCGATACTAGATTGGACACGACACGATACGATACCAAAAGTGGACCGCGATACGATACCACTTTGGTAAAGTGAGATCGCGATACCAACCTGGCAATACGATACCACGAGTGGTATGGCGATATCGAGGCTGGTAATCGACGATACGATACTTCGACGAGTATTGCGATACAAGGGAATTTTTGATATCGCGATACCAAAAACTCAACCGATTGCGATACTCAAGCCAAAATACCTCAAAATTCAAAAATTTTTGCTTCCCCTAACTCTTCTCTCAAACCCTCTTCACTCCTAGCTTACTCTCTTACTCCAAGAAGCTCAAAAAACACACAGTCCCTCCCCGCGATACCGGTCGGAACCTTAATCACGTGTAAATGGAGATTTTCACAACTGTTGAGGTTAAAGTTTGCAGGTCACTTACCCTTAGGTTGCACTAATCAAGTCTTGAGGTCACAAGGTGAGTGTAAGGGCTCAGTTTGCACGATACAACTTCAACGATACCGGTCACTAGTTCTCACACGATACTGTTCTCTCACAAGTGAGAAATGAATTGAAATTTTTTGCTTTTTATACTTTTTGATGACTGAACCTGAACTACACTATCTTAGCAAATTTTTTGGGACTTTTCTTGGCCCTAACTCTTCCTTCTCTCCCTTCCTACTAAACCTAAACCTAAAAACTCATTACACACACCTTTGGGATGTGAAGTAACAAGTGCTGAAGTGGTTGACTACTTGCCACTGAACGAGTTCACTTCTACAAGTATGATTTCATCAATCTCGAGCTATAACCATCACGAAGGCACCTTGGCTGAGTGTTCCCCGGCAACGGCACCAAAAACATGTGTACTTAAGTCAAGAAAACTTAAGGACTTGTGCCAAAGAGACTAAACCTCATTTGCCACACAAGTGTGTATAGTGGGAAATTGACAAATAATGGGAAATTGACACACGCTTATTTGTCAATTCGATCAAATGACCTAACCAAGTGTATGAGGACATGTGCACACATGATGGAAAATGAAGTGGGTCAGCTTATATGTGTGAGAAAAGACTAACCAACCTCTCCAAGTCACTTAGCTAAAGAAAGTGTCTGTCGCGATACCACTTACAACAGTTTTCAGTAAATCGAGGATTTCTCTTAGCTCCAAACTCCGAATATAGTCAATACTAGACTCATTTCAAAGCTCTCAATGAGACGCATCTATTGGAGGTGGTGTCACTCGATTCTGACAAGTATGCGTCAAGTTATGGCCAAAATAGTGAATGGCAGGAAACACCCACACTCACTCCACAACTCCTACAAGCTAGCACACACACTACAGTAGCTCAAAAACAGTGGGGAAAGGTAGACAACAGTCCTACACACACATTCCAAGCATTACACACACATAGAAGATCAAAGAGAAGATAAACATCTGCAAAAAAGAAGCAAAATCGAAAATCAAGAGTTCTCCTTCGTCACCATGGCAAAAAGTCTCTACAAACAGTCACAAAGTGACTTATATACATGTGCCCTAAATTTGGTCCTTTCACACAAGAGATCGGCACTAAGTGAATTTCCTACTAATTTACAAGGAATATGTTACAATGAGTTGGGCTTATGCATCTAGAGAACTCCTCTAGTGCATTTACATGGCTTGAGGGAATTTTTTAAGACTTTGAAGAAGAAAAATGTGCCCATTAATTCAAAAATTTTGGGGCTCCCCTTTCTTGCCTCTTTGCTCTGCAACAAACTTTCTCCAGACATTCTTCTTCTTCCTTCTTCTTTCAAAGTTGGAACATAAAGAGAAACTAACAAAGGAAATATAAGAATACCTGAAATAGGAATACCTGTAGATATGACTCTGCATTTTTTTACATATGGCTGAAAATAAGTCTTCATGCTTCATCACCCCCCTGGACGATTTAACACTAGTATCCAGATTTCTTCAAATATATCAAACTTTATGAAATCTGGAACGTCTTCCTTCTTTCAATAAATCCGATCTTCAATGGTCAATACCTGTATCTGAAACAAAATCTCTGAACCCCTTTTTATTCGCATTGCGCACTGTTTCTTCCTCAACTTTCCATATTCAAGAATAAGGTTAGCTGATCCAATAAAAACCTTGTTGAAAGCATTTTAGGATTCATAATCTTTTTGCAACATAACAAGTATCTTCTTTTATTTTCTGCAACACAAATCTGAACCTTTGACTTACTTCTTCCAATGCTAAGAATTTTTCAAACAAAGGATAGACATCTAAATCATAAATACTCAAGATCTTCAAGATCTATCTAGATCTTATCAAGATCTCTCCAACAAAATACCTGTGTAGAATCTGCTCTCATCAAACCTTCATGACTGAATGTTTGATTTGCTACCTGAATGTCTCCAAGTGTCCATGCTTCTCACAAGATTGTAAAACTTTACTTTAACCAAATCCTTCCCAAGAATCCACGACAACTACTTGAAACATAAGTGGACACACTTCTCACCTTGAGAACTCCAAAAGCTCCAAGTTGATACTTCATCTTTTCATATTCTTCCCGGGTGAAATGAAACAGTACCTGCTTGACTTTCTTTTGGCTAACTCCACTTCTAAATCAAGTGATAAGATCTGATGGAACACCTTTTTGAATACAAGCATGTATCCAAAAAACTAGACAATCATCGAAAGTAGATTCTTCAACTGAATAGTACATCAAAAATCTGAATTTTTGGAAGTTTTCTGAAAATACTGAATATGAGGTAACTTTTCCAAACACAAAATCTCAACCCAAGTCTTCAATGCTACAAAAAACTCTTTTACCTCAAGAGTTAAGTCAAGAGTAATTTTAGCAACTTGTCATATACCAAGTAGCTCTCTATTGACACTCCAAGAATTCTTTGAGTGAACATATAGTTGCCTGCTCAAGATCTTTAACATAACTCATACACATATGAGTCAAAACATATAAGCTACCTTTCTTTCTCTCAATGCAATTCTTTGTCAAAACCTACTAAAACATGACCAAGTATCATGAAAAACAAGAAACTGCTTCTGCTTTAGACTATCTTCACACAAGATGTTCTCGTAGACTTGTCTTTGGGTGTAGAGGATAAAATTAGGAAAAGTATATGGAAAATATAAGAGAAAAGGAAGTCTTACTTTCCCTTTGGAAATGTTGGACTTTCTTCTTTTGCATCTTTCTTCCACCTGATGATGATGTCAACATCTTCAAACTTCTCTTCCATACCTTTTGTTTTCTTCATCTTGAAGTAGGAAGCACTCTTGACTTCTTTACATGAACTTTTTCTCTTCCTCTAGTGCTAAGAGTAAGAGACAAAACAAACATGGTATACAAATGGAATTGAATATAGAGTCATGTTTTACCATGTCCTCATAACTCTGAATCAAATGTGACTGATATGACTGAATTCACAAACCTTTTGGCTGAATACTGAATTACCTCTCTAGTGTACCTAGATCAAATTCTGTACCTGGATGCTGGAATCATTTTCTACGTGCTCTTCTATGATTTGTTCCACACTTTTGATGACTTCCGGTCTCTGTGATGGTTTCTCCCCTAATAGACTAAAGATTTCCTTGTGCCCTATCTTGGCTGAAATGTACCCTTGCGCTAGGTGGATGCTTACCTCAATCTCAATGATCCAGTCTTGTCCTAGTATCAAGTTTTCTATTAAGCCTTCATCTATGCACACTAGAACTCGTTGTTCCATAGTTGAATTTCCTAGGTGGAGGGATACTATGGCTTTCCCAATGCATGTTATGGCTTGACCTCCAACCCCTATCATATGTGCTTTCGTGGGGTTCATAATCATTTGAAGATCTCGAGTGATCGAATTTCGTATGCAACTGAGTCCTGCTCCTGAGTCTATCAAGGCATCTATCAGCCGATACTCCGTGGTTCCAATTCCTAGGTTTAAATAAGGCTGGGGCATGTTGACATTAGTCGTGTCAGACTTATGAACCTTGTAATTAGCCATGGGAATAGGCTCTTCTCCTTGGAGATATCGTTCATCTCTTTGCTTTAACCACTCCTTCAGTTTCTTAATACGCTCCAAAGCTTCTCGCCGTGCCTCCTCTCTAATTCGTTCTTCCTCTTTCTTCCTATTTTGCACACCTACGACGCATGCTAGCATTTCATCCGTCAATGGCTCCATATATCGTTTTACTCGGCATCCACTTATGTAGTTAGGAAGAACATCTCCATCTAGAGTAGCTAGATTAACTGCTCCACGCGTAGAAATCCTACTGATGATTAGAGGTCCATATCCGCGTTTTTATGTTTCTTCAATGTGTAGACCAGGACCAAGTCTCCTTCTTTTAGTCCCTTGTCTTTTATATGTGCATCATAATATGCCTTTTGTCTTCGCTTAGCCGCATAAATACCCCCTACCACTTGTATTCTAGTCTCATGTAGCTTCTCAATTTGGTCTAATTGCTTGGATAATTCATGTCCTGTCCATTGATATTACTGGGGTACTCTCAAAGTGGGTACTAAAAAATCAATTGGCAAGATTGCGTTCTGTCCATATACTAGATTGAATGGGGTAGTTCCAATGGCAGTCTTGTAAGCAACTTGGAAGGCCCAAATAGCATGATGCAATTGTTTGTCCCAGTCAGACCTCCCATTATTGACAATCTTTGTCAATATTGTGCATAACACCTTATTGGAAGTTTGCGCTTGACCATTGGCTTGGGGGTGGTATGGGGCTGATTTTTTATGGATCACTAAGAACTTATTCATTAAAGACTCTATTACTTCATTAATGAAGTGTGTTCCTCGGTCACTCACAATATCAATTGGTAATCCGAAACGAGTGAATATATGCTCAAAAAGAAACTTAGCAGTGGTTTGAGCATCGTTTCTTCTAGTAGCCTTTGCCTCTACCCATTTTGTCAAATAATATGTGGCTACTATGATGTATTCGGCATGAGACCCTTTGGCTGGTGGATTAATGGGTCCTATGAAATCTATACCCCATTTGGAAAATGCTCTAGCGCAGACCATAGGTCTTAATGGCATGCAATCTCTCCGACTCAGGTATTTAGCCCTTTGGCATGTCTCACAACTTCGTACATAGGTTCCTGCATCCATATGTAGAGTTGGACACCACAAGCCCGCAAAGAGGATCATTTTTATAGTTCTGTCCGTGGAAAAATGACCTCCTGCAGCACCTGCATGTGCCATCTCTAATATGGGTAAATATTCTCCTTCATGTACACATAGTCGTAATTGATTGTCTTTCCCTCTCTTAAACAGGTGTCTTCCCATGAGTACATAATCCTTGCTCATTTCCTCTAGGGATCGCTTCCTTGCCAAGCTAATTCCCTCCTCATGTTCTTTGGTCTTTAAGAATTTCACTAGTGCTTCACTCCATTTGGGTGCTATTGTAGAGAAAGGTAAGGAAGTATGATCCTCAGGAATGGTCTCCTAGCATTCTGAGCAGTTACTAACATAATCATGGACAACTTTAGGCATATCAGATAGTGTCTAAATTTTTTCACTGCATAGAGCATTCCTAATCCCTCTTGCTCTGTAGTTGTATAGTTCCTCTCAACTTGATTCAGTTGTCTACTCGCATAGGCAATTGGGTGATCTAACTTCCCTTCGTCTGCTGGCTGGGCTAAGATACATCCTATTGCGTAATTAGAAGTGTCCAGATGAATATGAAAAGGCTTGTTCCAATTCGGTGTTTTCAGAATTGGGACCGTTCTAAGTCGCCTTTTTAACTCGTTAAATGCCTTTTCGCATTCATCAGTCCAAGTGAATTTAGTTAGGAGTCCATACAAGGGTTTGGCAATTATGGCGTACATGTGGATAAATCGACGGTAGTATCCACAATGTCCCATAAATGCTTGCACCTCTTTTGCATTCTTCGGTCTAGGAAGCTCCAAGATAAACTTAATCTTGTCTTCATCTGTAGATATTCCGTTCTTAGAGACTATGTGTCCTAAGATCTTCCCTTGTCTTACCATGAAGACACATTTTTCAGGGTTCAAGCAGACTCTATATTGTCGGCACTTATTTAATATCTTCCGCAATTCAAGAATGTGGTCTTGTCTTTGGTTTGAGTATGTACATAGGTCATCCACATAAACTTCCATACTCTTCTTGAGGAATTCTTTGAAAACATGACACATCAATCGTTGGAAAGTAGCAGGCACGTTAATGAGTCCAAAAGGCATCACTCATAAAGCATAGACTCCCCATTCAATCGCGAATGCGGTCTTATGTTGATCCTCAGTAGCAATAGCTACTTGGTTGTATCCAAATAATCCATCTAAGAAGCTATAGACTTCTTTTCCTGCAACTATTGCCAATAGATGGTCAGTAATGGGTAAAGGGTAGCTATCGTGAATCGTGGCTGCATTCACTTTTTTCAGGTTAATGCATACTCTGAGTTTTCCATTCTTCTTAGGCACAACCACTAGTGGGGATACCCATTCAGTGTGTTTTATTTCATAAATGAATACAGCCGCCAATAGTTTGTCTATTTCTTCTTTTATTTTAGCAGCATAGACCTCATTGTATGTATAAGGGCGTTGTTTAGATGGTTTTGCCTCCGTCGTCATTGGTATTCTATGCGGGCAAATAGAGGGTTCCACACCCTTGAGATCCTTGTATGTCCATGCAAATACATCTCGACAGTCTCGGATCAATTGTATTAATTCTTCTTCCTCCTCAATTGACACATCTTTACCTATGTATGTACATCTTTCTTCTCCATCTTCCACTGTTGATCTTTTTTGTTTGTTCTTTGTTGTCGTAAGCTTCTCCTTCTCTAGCCTCTCTCTTAGGCATTTGAATGGCTATCTTTCTCTCTTCTACTTTGTACCTTTTAAAATGCTCCGGAACCTCAAAAAGGTCACGATTTGGTCTGAGTTTACTCACACTTTCCTCTTGCTTTGGTACTATGGGGGCTGCTTCTATTGCTAACACTTTGATCATTCCATACTTGTCTTCGGTTCGACTAGCTTCTAGGTAACATTCTTCAGAGTCAAATTCTGGTTCCATCTCTATGCTCTCGTATTCTTCTTTCCATTCCTTTTCCAATATTTCCCCTGCTTCTACTACTTGAAGGACAATCATGTACAAATTTACGTCCTAACCTTCTTCGTCCACACATTCATTCATCGTCAGAACTTCTTCATTCACACATACATCCAAGGTTGTTAAGATTTCCATCCATCCATGCGGTTCAAATGTTTCATGAGGAAAGATTTGAGGCATATACATCGGGTCCTCTACAGGTCGATAGTTAGGATGTCCTATTGGCCACAAGTTCCTTTTATTATCCTCTTTCTTGGCTTCTTTACACATCCATAATTGGGCATCCTCATGCATCCATGATTGATCGCTTGATCCAGCACTATGAATAGATAGATCATCTTCCTCCTTGTGTATAGGATTCCATTGTAGTGGGGGCACATCTCGATATGCAAACGTATGCAAGTTTATTTTGGTGGTGTTTCCTTGATGTTAAAGGTATAAAGAGTCTCGTCCCCAATCTTGCACCACCCTAAGCTGTCTCATAAAGGGTCGTCCTAATATCATCTCGTAATTATTTGCTTTTCCAAATTGACAGATGGCTAAAGTATGTTCGAATTCAACTCCACAAAAGGTCAATTTGATCTTTTCTAATATTCCTAATGGTTTCTCAACATGGCCATCTGCTAATTGAAGCTTCATGGGAGTGGGTCGTAAGGCAGGCTTTCCCCATTTCTCCCAAATCTCCTTGGTGGCAATTCCTACTCCTGCTCCTGTGTCTAGTATAGCTTTGGTCATATAGCCTTTGTAAGTGACGGGTAAACATGTGTTACCTTCGTCTCCTTCGCTAAATTCTCCAACCTTATCCACTGGGATTTGTACCTTAGATGGGTTTTCTTTTCCTTTCTTTTCGTCCTTCTCCTTCCCTAGTTCCAATTGACCTGCTAATTGTTTCCATATTTGCGGTTTAACCCGGATTAGTTCTTCCACAGTGTACTTTTGTCTTTTTAAGTTATGTTAGATTATGTGAGTTCTTATCTGAGTTTCCCTTTCCCTTTCCTCGTACTGTGGGTGCTTGGAATATCATGGATTCCTTTTCGTACTCTCCCATGTAATTGGGTAGGGTCGAAATGCTCTGAGCTTCTTCTCTATTTTGGTCTAGTCTCGATACTTCCTCATATACTTCTTCCATGTTGGGACTTGGCTTATAACCTTCCACATCTAATTCCTCAAAGGGAGGTTTAATCACTCCATTCCTCTACCAGTGTTCTCAGATTCTATTCCATAATTCTTTTGGCCAGTCGACCTCTAAGTGAGGTATTGTTGACATAGGTTTGTCCTGGATTTTCACTAGCTCACATTTATCATTATTTTCTTTAGGTTTGTTTTCCTTGGCTTTAACACAATCCTTGTATTGATCCTCCGCTATCCTTGTCTCGGGGAGGGCTGGGATGGTCTTTTCTAGGGTTGCTTGTGCTACCTCTATGAGTTTTCTGCATATGGCAAGCCTCTCTTTTTCTAACTCTCCTTGAGGGTAAAGCTTTTCGTGTTGCTCCACATTCGGTCCAGTCTTAATTCTAGATTGGTACACTTTCAACCACATGTCCAAATCATCCGGTTTTGGGTCAACTAGAATTAATCCTAGTTTCTCTGATTCTCGGATGGGCGATGGAATGGGAACTTCTTCCCAAATCTCTGGTTCTTTATGCTTCTTAGTGCTTTTTGTGTGTTTCTTATTTTCTTGACTTTTATTTTTTGTCCATTTTTCTTTGAGCTTCTCTCTTCTTTCCTTCCATTTTTGTGCTTTCATGTTTTGGGTATTCTCATGTGGATCCTCTGAATCTTTCACTATTTGAATTTTGTGGTTTAAGGTTCTATGGTTTGTTTGATCCAGATCCGGTTGTTTTCCTTCTCGTTCCTTCGTTTGTGCTCATGTAATGGCCTTTAAAGGTACGGTGTACTCCTTATCACTTCCCGGTGCTTCTATCACTTTGATTACATTAATAGGTGCAGTGTCTTGAGCCTTGTTGGGGTTTTTTGGGCAATCACAGAAGAGATGTTCCTTTCCACAATCACTGCAATATCCTTCCCAAGTTCTAGGAGGTGGTGGATTGTAAGGCCGAGTGCATTCTCTGATAAAATGGTCTCCTCCGCATCTATAACAAGGTCCTCTTGGCATAGGTGGTTTGAGGGGTGGTCTTACGGGTGCCTGTGCTTTAGGTGTGGTGTACATTAATGTTGCCACTTCTGGCCCATAGGCGTATTCGTATCCTTTGTATCCGTAGTAGTGTGGATCATAAGTTTGTTCATACTCAGATATGTTAGTGTCATAGGGATAGTACTCTCCCTGAGATTGCTCGTAACTTGAGTTTGTCGACTCCACGCCGGTCATAAGTGATGCTGGTACAATGGCTCTTTCTAGGTTTTCCTCTGGTTGAGCGTACTTAACCGGTACCACATGTTGGGGCTACGACACTTGTGTTCCTAACATTGGTTGGGGTTGTGGATATTGTGCTTGCTCGTATGGTCTCGGTGCTCTTGGTGGTCTTGGGTAGGGATTGTACCTGGGCATATCTCTACCTGGCTCTCTTAGTGGATACCCATATGGTCGATACTGAAGTGGTTGTAGAGGCCGTGTCTGCGTTCCTTGATGGAGCTGTCTATTGTAAGGATATGTCTGTTGTACACATGTTCCTCCTCGTACACACATGTGTGTGGGGTGATCTCCTCCACATAGACTACACCTTTGCAACATGGGTACTCTTAGGGGTTGATGTTGATAGTTTCTCTATCCTTGTACTCCTAATTTCTTTGCCACTAGCTCCGCTAATACTTCTACATTACTAGAATTGGATGTAATCGTACTCGGAGAATCTTCTATTTTAGTGGGGCTGGGCGCATTCTTCAGATCATCCGCTAGGTTGTCCTCTAAGTCAATACATTCTTGCAGGCATTCGTTCAATGTATGTAGCCTCTTTACGTATACTAGTGTTCTTAAGGTTCCGTTTTTAATCCATCCAAGAGTAATGAAATCATTTTTTGTTGAGTGGGCCTCTCTACTGCTGGACATCTGTCAACATACTGATTGAATCTTCGAGAAGCTATTTTCACAGTTTCATTAGGGTTCTGCTTAAAACTATGGATTAAAGATGCATAATTGTGTTTAATCCCTCTCTTAGTGAATTCCCCTATGAATTCTTGAAAGAATTGCTCCATATTTCCAAATTGGTTGGGGTTCAATGGCTGGAACCAAGTCAGAGCTGTTCCTGTGAGGGTGAGTCCAAAAGACTCATACTGCACGAAGAAGTCGTCTACTTGTTCAGCTCTTAAAACTTGTTTAAATTCTGCAATGTGGTCGTAAGGTTCTCCCAAACTATCATAGTGATTCCTCACACATTTGGCCACCTGAATAGGTCTCAATCTTCTCATTGGTTCTGGCTGTCTAGGCATTATAGGGAAGGCGGGGATTGCTGGTCTAATTGGGGGCATCCCGGGCTGCACTCCTATTGGTGGCCGTGGCCTTATTGGGGTTCGGTATTGATTTCCTATTCCAGGGTGGGTCTGATTGTGTGTTTGCACTCCGGGAGTTGCGAATTGTATGTGAGCATCGTTAGGAATGCTCCGTTGCCTTGTTTGTCCCGACATTGTGTGCTCTACCTCTTGTTGTGTTCTGAAGGGGTTCTGAGAGGTGGTTGCCTGTTCTCGTTGAGGGAATACAGGCAAACCCATATACTTTAATCGAGATCTATCTATGGCATCAACCAGCCAATACCTCCTTTGATTTTTGTCCAGATATGTTACTCTAGACTCGTCTTCCGGATCCTTTAACTCATAAAAAGTCATCGGACTTTCTTCTCTTCCTTAAGCCGGTGAGTCAATTTGCAGTAACAAGTCCGATCCATGGATCAAGTAGACTTCCAGTAGGTAGTCGTCTTTAGGTATCAAGTCCCCTCTCAAGACCCGAGTCACTATTGACTTGCCTCTAGGGGTAGTCACTAACTCCTCAGGGTTTGGTCTTTCTGAGCTTTTTTGTCCCACTAACTCTCCTCTCGCATTGATCAAATCAGGATATTCAGTCACTATGTAGATGTGACCCAACTTGTCCATGTATGCTCCACCTTCATACTTGACAGCCGGTCTGGGCACAATTGTTGCATCCATGGAAGTCACCATCGTAGCCATAGATCTGTTTAAACCGTCCAGGTAGATGGGGATCTCCTGGGCATTCGTAGAAACGTACTATAAGGAGGTGCGGTATTCTCCTTCTACAACGGTCATGAAGTTTCTCCCGGGAGCAGGACCCTGCATGTCTTCCGAGGCCATGGGTATCTCCCCCTCTGAGTTACTAGAGGTATCTGAATAGATAGATCGGTGACTGACCTGAGCGGTACTTCCAACGGATGATATGACACTTCTCTGGCTACTTAGAACCCTTCCTGATCTCAAGTTCATTCAGCCTCCTAGGGCTCTCTAGACCTCTAAAATTCTCCCTAAGTGGCTCCTTAAATGCCTCAAATTTACCTTTGAAAATGCTCCAAAAGTTTTGGGCGATAACGCTTTTGGCGATACTGCACTAGGCGATACTGTTGGTCAAACGATACGATACCACTTCTTTAGACGATACGATCCTAGTCCCTGTGGCGATACGATACCAAATATTCTCATGATATGATACCTGGGGAGTCCACAATACGATACCAAAAAACTGGACGATACGATACTATGGTTACAGACGACACGATACCACTTTTACAGATGATACGATATTGCTATTGAGCCCGATACGATACTCGAAACTACACGATACGCTACCACTTTTTGGACGATATGATACCAAAAAGGATGGCGATATGATACTCGACTTCTCACGATACAATACCAGTGCAATTGGCGATATGATACCGCCAATTTTCACGATACGATACTAAAATGGTATGGTGATACTATACTGGAAGTGAGACGATACGATATCAGTGCAGTTGGCGATACGATATCGCCAATTTGCATGACACGATACAAGAATGGTATCGTGATACGATACTGGAAGTGAGACAATACGATACGAGTGCAGTTGGAGATACGATACCGCAAATTTGCACGATACGATACTAGAATGGTATCGCGATACGATATTGGAAGTGAGACGATACGATACCAGTGCAGTTGGCAATACGATACCGCCAATTTGCACGATATGATACTAGAATGGTATCACGATACGATACTGGAAGTGAGATGATACGATACCAAAAGTGTGCCACGATACGATACCACTTTGGTAAAGTGCGATCGCGATACCAACCAGGCAATACGATACCAAAATGGTATCGCGATACCACAGCTGGTAATCGACGATACGATACTTCAGCGAGTATCACGATACAAGGGAATTTTTGCTTTCGCGATACCAAAAACTCAACCGATCGCGATACTCAAGCCAAAACACATCCAAATTCAGGAAATTTTTTCACCACCTTGCTCTTCTCTCACCCCTCTTCACTCCTACACCCCTGTTTCACAAGAAGAGATCCTCCAAACACTTTGTCCCACCCCGCGATACCGATCGGGACTTTAATCACGTGTAAATGCAGATTTTTAGAATTTTTGAGATTGATGTTTGATTGTAGCTTACCTTTAGGTTGCAATGCTCAAGCCTTGAGGTCACTAGGTAAGTATGAGGGCTCAGTTTACACGATACCAACTCGGCGATACTGGTCACTGTGCTTAGACGATATGAGAATGAAGCAAGTGTCAAATGAACTTCAAATTTTTGGTTTTTATACTTTTTGGTTACTGAAGCTTAACTACACTAATTTGGAAATTTTTTTGGAATTTTTCTTGGTAATCTTGGCTTACTACTACTCCAAATCTCTTCTTAATATAACCCTAACTCCTTCTCTCCCTCTCTTCTAACGCTAAACTTAAAAACTCATTACACACACCTCCGGAATGTGAAGTAACAAGTGTTGAAGTGTTTGACTACTTGCCACTGCACGAATTCACTTCTACAAGTACGATTTCGTCACTCTCCAGCTATAACCATCACGAAGGCACCTTGGTTGAGTGTGTTCCCTGACAACGGCGCCAAAAACATGTGTACCTAAGTCAAGAAGCCTTAGGGACTTGTGCCAAATATACTAAATCTCATTTGCCACACAAGTGCATATAGTGCGGAATTGGCACATGCTTATTTGTCAATCTGAGGAACCGACCTAACCAAGCGTATGAGGACATGTGCACACGTGATGGTAAGAGAAGTGATTGAGCTCTTATGCATGAGAAAAGACTAATCTATCTCTCAAACTCACTCAACTACTGAAAATGTCTGTCGCGATACCACTTACAACAGTTTTCACTAAATCGAGGATATCTCCCAGCTCCGAACTCTGAATATGGCCAATAGCAAGTTCCTTTCGAAGATCTTGACGAGACGCTTCTATTGCAAGTGTTTTACTTGATTTTGACAACCATGCTTCAAGTTATGATAGAAATAGTGAATGGTGGGAAACACACATACTCACTCCACAACTCATACTAGCTCAGACACACACTACAATAGCTCAAAAATAGTTGGGAGGGGTAGACAACAGTCGTACACACACATTCCAAGCATTACACACACATAGAAGATCAAAGAGAAGATGAAAATCTACAGGAAAGAAGCAATTTCAAAATTCAGGAGCTCTACTTTTTCACAATGGCAAAAAGTGTTTACAAAGAGTCACCAAGTGACTTATATACATGTGCCCTAAAAATGGTCCTTTCACATAAGTGACCGGCACTTTATTGGCTAATCTCTATTTTCCTATTATTTTACAAGAAATATATTACAATAATTTGGGATTATGCATCTAGAGGACTCCTCTAGTGCATTTACATGGCTTGAGGGAATTTCCTAAGACTTTGAAAAAGAAAAAATATGCCCATTAATTTGAAAATTTTGGGGCTCCTCTTTTGTGCCTCTTTGCTCTGCAACATATGGGATGGTGGAAACGATTTCCTTTGAGCACTCTTCATCTATGGCGAGAGAGAAAAGGACTCATCATTCATGGGGCCATATCTCACTAGATCAAAGGAGAGCTCTTAGTAGAGATCTCCTTAGGATTGAGAGTTACCCTTCATAGTTTAGGGAAGAGTTATTCTTCCAATAGAGAATGTGATGGGTGATTTTATCACCATTGATATGACATACTCACTTTATAGTTTTAGGTTGAAGGATAATTCCATTGGTATGGATGAATAATATAGATTTCTGAATACGAGATGTGTGGCAGAGATAGTTCCTTTAGTATGGATACACATATGTTTATTATGGTATCATATCATATCATTGTTGACCATTTTAGTGGAGGGCTTGATTGACCCTTAGAGTGAATTTATTTTCTCCCACTCTTCACCACATACGCCTTCATTATTTATGGGAGATTTGTTCTCCATCTTCGTAGGAATATATGTAATGAGGGATTATGCATTAGTTTATCAAAGAGAGGGAAAAATAAATTCATAAATCTAAGGAGAAAGTTGGAATTAGCTCAGGGATCGAGGATTTCATAGATCAAGGAGAGATCTCACTTTAGTTCCTATTCTTTTAAAGGGAAAAAAGAAAGGAAAACATAATTTCTTCATAGGATAAGAATAGAGTATGTTTTCCACTAATGAGAAGCTGTGTTTAGAAAACATCTCTTAATCTATATTTCAGAAGGAATTCATTTACCCTACTTTTCATTTTCTGACATGGTAACATGAATTCACTGCATATATCAATAAGGTGTAAGCATGCTTGTAAGCATGTACTTGATGGACTTGTGACCATGAAAGCATCATAGATAAGGCAACTTCATAAGTAATTGGATCCCTATAAATAATACTTATGGATTTAGGCCATATAGTTGCTAAGGGGAAGGAGATATACCTTCACCATTAGGAATGTGCAAAAGAAATCCTATAAGTTTTAGGAAGTTGCATTGAGGATAATGGGAGATATATTAATGATCATCTCCAATGTAATGAAGGTTTACTAATTACCTTCAAAAGAGTCTCACAATATGATTAGAAGACTATGTGGTAACATGAGGAATACCCAAAGAGTGACTTGTTTTACTGATGCACATCACTTGAATAAGTAGTGAAGCATTTGTGCTACACTACTAAGGAAACCAATTAGATGGGACCATAGAGATGGGTTTCATGAGAGAGCATCGATGGGTGCTAATGTGATTTGAGTGAGGATTAGGAAGGCCATAGTGTTGGCACTAGCTCTATGACTTAGAGCATAGATCCCTCAGTCAAGAATATTTGGGTTACCCATTATATATATGTATATCGAGATCCATAGAAAGGTACTTAGACTTAGTCTTGGTACCTAGGAATAAGTTAGTTTGGAATAGAAATGGATATCCACTATCACATGTTGACAAGAGCCAAACTAGACTAGTTGAGGGTATGGGGTACTTCATTAGAGTCCACCTAGAAACTCCATTACATATAGATGGAATATACATTTGGTTTAGTGTAGATATGGCACAATGAATTGGAGGAAGGTTCCATTCGCATGGGATAGTGGAAATGACTTCCTTTTGAGCACTCTTCTTCAATGGCCCGAGAGAAAAGGACTCATCATTCATGAGGGCATATCTCACTAGAGCAGAGGAGAGCTCTTAGTACACATCTCCTTAGGATTGGTAGTTATCCTTCACAGTTTAGGGAAGATTTATTCTTCTAATAGAGAACGTGATGAGTGATTCTATCACCATTGATATCACATACTCACTTTATAGTTTTAGGAAGGATAATTCAATTAGTGTGGATGGATCATATAGATCCATGCACATAGGATGGTTGGAAGAGATAGTTTCTTTAGTATGGATACATATATGTTTATTATGATATCATATCCTATCATTGCTAACCATTTTAGTAGAGGGCTTTGCCCCTTAGAAGGAATTTATTTTCTCCACTCTACACCACATACACCTTTATTATTTATGGGAATTCTTTTCCCAATCTATAGGAATGTATGTAATGATGGATTATGCATTAGTTTATAGAGGATAGAAGAAAACAAATTCACAAATCTCTCTTTTAAGGAAAGAAAAAAGTTGGAATTAGGCCAGAGATCGAGGATTTCGAAGATCGAGGAGAGATCTAGGCTTTAGCTCAGAGGTCTCACTTTTGCTCCTATTCTTTGAAAGAGGAAACAAAAAGGAAAACATAATTTCTTCATTAGAGTATGTTTTCTAGTGAGAAGAGGTCTTTAAAAAACATCTCTTCCTCTATATTTTAGAAGGAATTCATTTACTCTACTTTTCATTTTATGGCATGGCAACATGCATTCGCTACAAACATCAATAAGGTGTAAGCATGCTTTTAAGAATGTACTTGATGGACTTATGATCATCAATGTATCATAGACAAAGCAAACTCATTATTAATTGGATCGCTAGACACAATCCTTATGGATTTAGACCATAGAATTGCTAAGGGGAAGAAGATATACCTTCACCATTAGGAATGTGCACAAACAATCCTACTTTAGGTGGTGGCATATGAATCTCAAAGGGAATGCTTTTTGCATTCATATGGAAAACTTAAGGGAACAGAATATTAGAGTTTGCACTAGTGCCAATAGATGCTCTTCCAATAGAAATTAGTCCAACGGTAATGGATGACAAACCAAAGATATCTTGGTTAGTGGAATGTACAAATTTCATTTTACTACCAAGGAATTCTTATAGGTGAGCTAGAATGATGGATTTGCATAGTTGACAAGGTAGTTTAGATTAAACTATTACTTATGAGTACACTCAAGGTTACGAAGACCTAGAGTGGTATGAGGGAAAATCTATCAATTTGTCCTAGATGGAGTCACTTTCTACTGGACTTTGATCTATATTTCAAAGGATTCTATGGTTTATTATCTCCATCATGGTATGTTCAAGCTTATAATCTTGACACTTTACACTTAGTTTTCATACTATTACTCCATAGAGGATATATCATATGGACTTCGATCATTTTGATGATGTTATATGTCATGGGAGTGACAATTTAGAAGTTGAGTGTACATGGAAGATAGTAGGCACCACATTGACAGTTTCCCACCTTTCAAATTGCAATATGGTATGGCCACATTCAAAAATTACGATAGTCTCAAGAGTCAATTTCTAGCTCTTTTTTGGGTTGACAAGACACTTGAAGATGTACTTCATAAATTATGAAAGCTTAAGCAACAAGACTTGTTGGTCAAGGATTATGCGCAACAGTTCAAGATTTTGGTACATCAATTAACAATAATCGAGAGACATTCTTGGGAGAAGGTAGGTTACTATTTATGTCATGGATTATGGTGTCAACTTAAGAGTGTAGTGGTTGGATATGCCCAACTAGTAAGAGAAAAGGATTTTGCAAACCTCATTAGGGCCACCATCAGATCCGAATGACAATATAGCCTTACTAGTAAAAATTGAACCAAGAAAGAAAAGAAGACATGATATGATTTCAATTCACATGAGCCACAGTCAGATAACCTTGATTAAGATGAAGATTCTTCAAATCAAGGAATGGCCATAGAGAGCAAGTTTGCATGAAGAAGAGCAAGAATAGGCATCATAAACCCAATGCATTGTTTGAAGCACTTGTGGAGGCTTCACTTATGATCAAAACGGGGCAACATCTTGCACTAGTAGCTAGTTTTAAAAAGAAATTGGTGAATTTGTTGAGGAATGAATTGGATATGGAAAAACAAAAACAAAGTCAAACAACTGAGCTAGTGGAAATAGTTGCTATGGATAAAACCTTAATTGATGTCAATTATCAAGATCTTGTCATCAACTTAGCCTTCCATAAGAAAAGGCTATAGACATACTAGTATGTATTGATGGAGGATTAAGAGTAAAGATATTGCATGAGTCAGTGTGTTGTGGACTTTTCTCTGGATAATTGGGCCCCAATATAGTTTCAAGTAAAAATAATTGACAAACAATGGGTGCAACCATTTGGCATTCTTATAAATTAGAAAATCATAATATTACACTTACCATTTAATATACTGAAGATGGATCATAGCTACAAACAATAGTAAATGCCCATTCTTCATTCTGAATAAGATTAGATGACTTTGTTTTAGGCTTAGAAGTATCTTCAAAAACCATTCTAGCATCTTTTGTAGACATTCTTATTACATTCTAGCATCTTTTGTAGGCATTCTTATAAATTAGGAAATCATAATGTTACACTTACCATTTAATATACTAAAGATGGATCATAGCTACAAACAATAGTAAATGCCCATTCTTCATTATGAACAAGATTAGAAGACTTCGTTTTAGGCTTAGAAGTCTCTTCACAAACCATTCTAGCATCTTTTGTAGACAATTTAAGACAACTCTTTATGACATGATCTTTTGCCTTACAATACTTACAAAACTTTTTTTTCTTTTTTCTTTTCTTGTCATCTTTCTTCCTTCTTTGATTGTGTGACATTAGCAAATTTTTGCTTACTAGTAGATGAGCTCCATTTTCTTTTGCCCTTTTGACTAGCTAAGAAAGCTTGATCTACAACATGCATAATCCACCTCTTTTGCCTAGTTTGATCTTCTCACAGTTGGATTGCCTTTCATCATCAATTGAAGAGTAGAAGCAAAATTCATATATGAATCTCAATGACCATTAAGAATAGTCTGCACAAGTGAACTATCTGGAACCTCCTTCACTAATATGCTAACTCTCCAATTATGCCTAAAGATACGCAACATGAGCCTTATTTATTGCTTGATATACTGTCATAAGATCATCCCAAGCATCTTTTCTTGCATTGTAGTAGCAAATATGAGGGATAATGGCACATTTGATGGACTCGAATCACAATGCATGTGCTTATGCATCTCTGTCATCCTAATGAAGTTGCGCTATAATAGGTGCAACATGAGCCACAACACAACCAAGAAATTGAAGATCATGATCATCCTCAACACCATTTACATCACCTTCAATAGCTATATTTGCAAGTGTAGTAGGTTGTTTCTCAACACCAACTTGCACAATATTCCACAACCCTTTTGCTAGCATACATGATGCATCATATATGCTCAATGGGTAATTAATACCATCCAACTTATCCTCAATTGCCAACATACGGAGTACATCATTGCTTTCAATCATGGCTAGTGAAAAATTACAAAGATGGAAAATTTTGATTATATCTCAATAAGTTGAATAGAAATACCCTGACGCGATTTGAAAGACTTGTAGTAGACTTTGAGCTACTTGTAATCGTGAACCAAAACCTATATATATGTTTGGCACAAACGGACAAAATTGTCTGCATAATCACAATGATACTATGTTGAAAGGTTGAAATGAGCTCAAATCAAAATTTTGCTACAGCTCAACAAAGTTGTTTTAAATTCCAAATCATTTCAAGTATGCTCAAAAAATTTCATGCGATTATGAGACTATAACCACAGAGGTATCAATTATACCCTAGAGAAAGAAGCTTGATCTTATACCAATTGTCAAAGTTCAAGGTCAATAAAAGCTCACAAACAACACAAAGAAGAAGAAGAACCTTGGAACAGAACACAATATAGAATGTATTACCAAGTGAATGTACAAAGATAAGTGACCCATTAAGATTATATTTTTATATAAAAAACAAAAGGAGAAAACTTCCTAATGAAGAAAAAATGTACCTTGGCAATCCTAAATTTGTTCACAAAAATCACTACCAAAATATATCAACAATGTATGTATATGTATATGTATATATATACATATATATATATATATATATATATATATACATATATATATATATATATATATATATATATATATATATATATATATATATATATATATATATATATATATATATATATATATATGTAAAGTATGTGTGTATGTATATATATATACATAAATACATACATACATACATACATACATACATACATACATACACACATACACACATACATACACACACACACATACATACATACATACACACACACACATACATACACACACATACAGACATACACACACACATAAAGACATACATACAGACATACATAGACACATACACAGACACACACAAATAGACACATACACAGACACACACACATACACACATACACACATACACACACACACACATACACATACACATACACATACACATACACATACACATACACATACACATACACATACACCGACACACAGACAGACACACACACACAGAGACACACACACACACACACACACACACACACACACACACACACACACACACACACACACACACACACACACACACATACACATACACATACACATACACATACACATACACATACACATACACATACACATACACATACACATACACATACACATACACATACACATACACATACACATACACATACACATACACATACACATACACATACACATACACATACACATACACATACACATACACATACACATACACATACACATACACATACACATACACATACACATACACATACACATACACATACACATACACACAATATATATACATACATACATACATAAATATACATACACACACAATATATATATGTATACGTATGCACTTATGTATGTATGTTTGTATGTATATGTACTTATGTATGTATATGTATGTATATGTATGTACTTATGTATGTATATGTATGTACTTATGTATGTATGTATCCATGTATCTCTCTCTCTTTCTATATCTATGTGTGTGTGTTTGTCACACACACACGTGTACTTGTGTGCATTATAAAATACAAGAACAAAAAACAGAAAAAATCTCATTTACCTCACTTACTTACATCTTGAGGCAATGAAATATATGTCGGCCAATAATAACAAGCGTTTCATGTTTCAAATATATGTCAGTAGTATCGATGCAAGTAGCCATTCAATCTGTCGAAAAAGCTTCTGCATAGCATCTTATGTGTTCCCACCTGTGTAGTTAGTACTATGCCTTCTCTTTCCGAACTGCGACCGTGAATCACTAAAATTGCATCGGAATATAAATCTTACTCATGAAGAAGTTGGTAATAGGAACGTGCGACTTCAAGCAATTCATCTTGTTCTTATTGTTAACCTCGTTGCTATATCAGAAGTCCGCCTGTCTGTTTTCCTACGATTGTTTGTGTTCCATCTTCGCTCACTGCTTTAGTCCGTCGCTGTTGTGTGGCAAGTATGCTGAGATTCATTCAGACATAAAAAAGGTTCAGCTTTGCGATCTACATCTCTATTCTCTTTATTGTCTCTTCACAATGTTCACTTTTATACAAGAGTGGTTTACGGCGACGTCATCAACATCTTTTCTTACAAGACTATTAACTTGGCTCAAGGCACTCAGAGCGTTCTGAATAACTATTTAAACTATATGCTCGTAACAGCGCTCATGCATGTGCACCAGCGAAATCCAATGATTTGAAGAAATATTGTATTCATTCTGTCATTCGAATTCCAATAGGCACAAAAAAAATCACTCAAGGCTTTTCATTCGACCCGATGAATCAAAATTAAAATAACGTAGTACTAGAAGATATGTTTTTTTATACAAGGCTGTTCCGGAGATTCAGAAATATTTAGTAGGACTAAAATGTGGCCATAATAGGGGAAACAAAACCGTAGAAGCCACAGCGATCATGCATGTGGACCAGCGAAAAATCACTCATACATGTGGATCATGCATGTGGACCAGCGATCATGCATGATTTGAAGAAATATTGTTTTCATTCTGACATTCGACTTCCAGTAGGCACAAAAAAATCACTCAAGACGTTTCATTCGACCCGATGAATCTCATCTTCTCGGACGACTTTGCAAAGTTAGTGGTAGCACGATCAAAATTAAAATAACGTAGTACTAGAAGATATGGCGATGTCATCAATATTTTTTTTTCAGAAATATTTAATAGGACTATACTGTGGCTCAAACCACTAAAAGCTTTCTGAATAATTATATAAACCATGCCATAACAGCTCACAACTACGGAAAACGGAGCTGTAGAAGCCACATAGCTCATACATGTGGACCAGTGCAATCCGCTGAATTGAAGAAACTTGGTTGAATATAGATCATTGTTTTCATAGATATTGCATTCACTTCGAAAATTCAGATTAAAATCAAAATAACGTAGTACTAGAAATAAGAGGACGGTTCTAGATGCGTACCCCATAAAAGGTCATAATCTGAAAGCAGAACAGATAATGTATTAAGCACAGGATCAATTCCCTATAACATGTAGATTATTTGCGGATTACTGGAACAAAGTCTACGATTGAATACAGAGATGTTTTGTGAGAATCGTTTGACTACTTGTGAATTCCAACAAGTTAAACATATTTTATCAAATATGTACATAACCCGAGCCTTCTTAAAATTAATTCTAATGACATAATAGTTACCATTTTATAAAGATTTCACTGAACTTTACTGTCGGCATGAATACAGCTCTCTTATCAATATGATTACACAGTTGAACAGAATTTTCAGAGTCAAATTAGGTTGTGGTTTACGAGTATCTCACAATGCGGTGGTTGCAAAACAGTAGTAAAATATCAGAATGAGCAGGCACATAAAAATAGAGGAATTGATCAATTATATCATCGTGGCTAGTAATAGGATTAGAAACCAATGTGAATACTGTCTCGAAAACAAAATTCAAAGTAGTACAGAATAGTCTTTGCTTAATAATCCTCATTTTATATCAAATTCAGGAAAACAGGATAGCATCTGGATGTCCACGCTCCTTGATAGCCTCTTAAAACGATTATTAGAAGCTTCTGAAATTCCGGTTCATGATTGTTGCTTTTTAAGAAGCGACAGGACTGTTTGCTGAAGAAGCTCATATGGTACCGTTTTCTTTATCCTGGCCACTTCTTTACCTTCTAGAACAAATATAACAGAAGGCACTATCCGCACAAACATCAACGACGCTACATCCTGCAGTAAAGAAGGTGAGTCACAATCATATCTGACAATCTTCTGTAGAGATATGTTAGAATAGACTAGCGCCTAAGAAATAAATGTGTGTATACACATGCACACCTACGTATGTATGTGTGTGGTTACTGAAAAATCGTGTGCGTTGAACACCCTTCGTGTCAACTGAATGAGTACAAATAGCAGATTCCTTCCGCAAGTAAATAAAAAGAAATAAACAGATTATCCACCACAAATCATCTGGCAAAAAAATAATTGTAACAATTAATATGCGAAGAACGCACAAACAAGACAGCAAGTATGATTTGCGGACATCTGCATCATTCCCTGACCATTCTAATGATTTGTTACGTTAGATCTTTAGGAGATCCACCAACTATTCTTTCACGACTGGGTATTCGTTTACAACAAAATGGGTGTAATTAACACTCTCCTTTCCTACTAATTGAGCACCTCATTTCCTTGTAAATACTCACAGCAAGCATGCATACAGAAATCATGCCTGAGATACTGCAGACCATTTGTGATGCATACCCTCTCTCACAAAGACTAGTTTAAGTCGTGAAAACCATTAACCAACGCAGAAACTGGTAAATATAATCACTAACATTCTTTAGGTCGCTATCATCCGTTTGCGAGACAAAGCAAGCATAAAAGAAAAACCAGTTATGCAGCTTTCATCTATTATATTACTAAAGATTTAACAGTAAGAAACCATTCACCAATGCCCGTAAAGAAACCATTCACCTTTAAGAGTGCCTGTAAGAGTGCACTTTTACATATGCAGGCAAGCCTGGGTAGGAAACAAGAGATTCAATGAAGGCCAAGAATGGACTTCAGTGTAAGATTGAAACTTAGCTATGATTTTGACATCTGGAAACAATTCATATAGAAAATAACTCTATGTGCAAACAGTAGAGGCCAAAATTCTGTGTCATTACAACGAAAGATTTAATGACGCGCACAACCGTCGGACCAATAAATTCCGGATACTGTCGTGTTGTGCGTACCTTGGTCTCTTCCACGTCCATCTTGCTGAAGATGACATCAGGAAAAACTTCCCTGAGCTGGACAAAGATGCTATAGACAGCCTTACTAGGTTCACTCCACGGCGCCTCCATCAACGTCACTAACTGAAAGAGAGACATTCAGACATATGACAGACAAAGAGGAAGGACGTCAAAGTTCTTATAACCAAAAGTGCTGACCAGGCGGTTGGACACGATGCAATCATCAACGAAAGCAATGTATGCGTTCGAAGACGGAAAATGCAGAATGCCGTTCTCGTCGGGGGAGCTGGAATCCATTTATCTTACGTGAACGCTAGTCTGAGCTCAATGCATAAAGCTCAAGCTATATAAGAACACAGAGAGAGAGAAAGAGAGAGAGAGAGAGAGAGAGAGAGAGAGAGATACTCAGACGCTGGGAAGAAGCACAGAGAGATACTATTAGTCTCTTGAGCAATGTGTAAAAGGACGTTACCATTTGCATGATGGGACGTGTGAAACTCTGCATGTCTCGCGCATTGACTCGGGATCGAGGTACAGCTACAGAAATGAGTAAATCCCACACACCGCGAATGGTCAGCTGCGTACCTAACTCGCCTCACCATTCAAGCAATCTGCCGCCTCTCACAAGTACTACAGATATACGCAAAGTTGGAGCTCGCATACTTATAAGTTACCAAACACTCACCGTTCCATTCCCGAATGTGGTAATTTGGCAAAACTATGCACAACTGATGAATAGCCATGGAGAGATATTCTGCAAGAGCCATGGTAACTTGTACGGCAGTGTTATACCATGTACATGTGTGCGTCTGCGTGAAAATCTGAACACCTTACATTGACATTCCATGTCCGCGTCTGTGTGAGACTCTGGATATCTTACATCGTCTGTGCACAGGCTGAAGATGGGTCGATAATTGTGTCATCGCGCATACATGCCGAAAACTATGTGCACTCGTAATTTCGATCACCATTTGAACAATTTTCGGCCTCAATGGGAACTTTCATAAACGAGCAAACACTTTGGTCAATCGTTGAAGGTGGCAAAATCTGTTAAAACCCATTCTGCCATGGCCCGAAGGCTATACAGATGTCAACGAAAAAGAAAGGTCACTTGATGGCTTGCAGTCTTTAAATCTATGTTTAAATCTTTTTTTTTTCTTTTTTAATGGAGGTTTAGCCGAAGTTTACTCCTCATAACCCATCACCAATCCATAGAGGACCTACCTGAAACGCCACCAAAAGAATCCTCGAGCTTTCCCCAAAGCAAACACATGATGTCATTACAAAACTTGAGTCTTATCAAAACTAAGTTGAAGATAGAAAGATAAAAACAACACACAGCTTCCTAAGCAAGATTCTTAACATTTTTGAGAGAGAGATAGATAGTAGAGGGATGTCGACAGAAAACAAATTGCATTACTATGGTTGTTTGTTACACACTTGCAGTAAAGATTCCGTTGACACAAGAAAAAATTCAATCAGGGATCTTAGTGACTCTGCATTCATTTCATAGATGGTTTACTCTCTATTGTCTACATTAAATTTTGCATCTTCCCAAAAACCTTATTCTTATACATTGGTGATCTCGACACATTAAACTATCAATCATTTATCCTTTTTCTCCACGCCACGCTTCATATCTCCACATACTTTTGTTCTTGCAACTTATGCTCACCCTTTTCAGCCTACATATTATCTTCATGATCGTTTCCAAAATTTTCAATGCTCCTGATTTCTTTTTTTTGAGAGTACAATGAATTGGAAACACAATCACACATATGGTTGGGGACCAAGCAAAGAGCCATACATCTCAGGGTCAAGGTACTATGTGTCATTTATAGATTATTGTAGAACATGTACCATTCTTTAATTTATGAAGCAAAAAGATGAAATGTTCTCATGTTTTGAGAAGTATCTAGCTCTTGTGGAAAATCAAACAGGTACAACCCTAAAAAGGTTAAGGTTTGACGGAGGGGGAGAATACCTGTCCCATGAATTTGACTCTTACTTGCAAGATAGAGGAATCAAGAGAAAGATAACCACCAAATATACACATGAGTAGAATGGAGTAGTAGAGAGAAGGAATAATGGTTTGCTTTCCATATTGACAACGTTCACAAAATAAAAAATCACAAAATGATAGCACAAGTTATTAGCTAGAACGAGAAAGATTTTCCATTCCACTACAAGATATGTGACCCAAAGGGCCATTCCAAGTACAAGGCATAGGTTCTTCAATAACAGCTAACAAGTGTCTTTTCTATGATACAAATAAAGGATAAAGTGAGCAAACTTTGCTTCCTTTTGCAATAACCATATTGCCCTTTGATATGCGAAAGGACTGAGCATGGCAAAACACTTTGTAACCAAGTTCATCAAGTTAACCAAATGACATCAAATTGCATGATAACTGAGGTACATGGCATACATTATGCATGGTGATTTTTGAACCATCAATGAAGTGCACAATTACATCTCCAATTCCAACAACATCACACTAGTAAGAGTCACTAACCCTCATGGTACCAAGAGACTTTGTTGCATAAGTAGAGAACCATTCTCTATGTGGTGTCACATGGAAAGAAGCACCATAATCTAATAGCCACATATGGGAAAGGGTATCTTCCATAAGAGCCTCAGTGGGCATTGTACTCTCAAGTGACAACACATCAACATCATCAAAAATAGCAACAAATTATTTTATCTCACTACAACATATAAGGGGTATAGTGAGGCTTCTACTAGGGCAAATGCATGGGCACGATTTTGCCCCGACATCAGTGTAAGGGTCCGCATAGGCATCGGAAGCAAACCACCGATATAGGCATCGGTATGGGTGCCGATATAAGCATCAAAAATTTTGATGCTTATGCCGACACTCATAGTGACACCCATACCAGTGCCTATACCGGCATGTTGCTGGGCATACCATCGTTCATACTGTCGACCATGCTGGGAGTAGTGTCGTGCATACCAATGATCATATCTACAAAAATTTATTTGGCAGAGTGTGTTGTCTCTTGTTGCAGCAATATTACCATGATGTTGTGTAGCAAAAGACAATACATTCTACCCAAAAAAAAAACTAAGTACATGTGATGTGTACTCTAATGGCAGTCAGAACATGATTTCATAAAGCAAAATACTATCGGACACAAAAGAGATGAGAAGAATGAACCATAAACCATGTACAAAAAAAGACATATATTTAAAAAATGAAGCATGTACAAGAGTGTGGCATGAAGGGCTTTGGTGTGCAGAACAAGAGGAGGAAGGAGGAGATGGAGGGAGAGAGAAGAGAGGAGAGACGCGCGGACATGCGTGGGAGCCTCGAAACCCACATAATGATCTCTCTTGAGGCAATACTCTATATATGATATATATATGAATATGGGGGTAAGGTCACATGACCCTTACATCCCCAACAATCTCCCACTTAAGGGTCAATGTGACCATAAGTGGAAAAATATACAAAGAATGATGTAGGACTATACAATAATGTACACGAAGAGTCCGGATCTCAACCCATACTGATCAACCTACACCAACTGCCTCGAACAAGGTATATCCATGCATCTCAAACTGCTCTAGACTCATATCAACAAGAGTCGAGCTCACATCTGCCTTATGCAAGAACTGATGAAGTTCCTGCAAAGCTCCCACTCGCTCTATGCCTGTGTCAATCATCGAACGACTGACAACTCCAAGTGAAAATGCTCCAATAGCAACTGCAATATCTGGTCTCGAGCATAACAACTCGTACATCAGACTCCCGAATGCTGACGAAACATGTGCTATCCTGGCTAACCTAAGCATGTCAGCCATGCCTATATGCAAGGCATCCAAAGCACCATCGTCAAGACCAACATGTCCTGACATATCTATGTCAACATCTGGCATGAGCGAATCCAAGAATGACTGCATAATTGCTGACTCCTCAGCATCTAAATCAGCCATGCTCACAACCAAGGATGTATCTAGCTGTGCATCCTGAGAGCTAATATGCTCTACCATACACTGTGTACCATGAGAGCTATCGTGCTCTACCACACCAAGTGTATCATCATGCTCCACATGAGCTAACTGCATAACATCAACACAAAGATCAAACTGATGATCTAACTCTAACTAAGTATCATCACAAATGCTCTACATGAGCATCCATATCATGCTCTAAAGCATCCAACTGATCATCCAAAGTATGCTCCATAAGAGCATCCATATGATCAATAAAATCATGCTCTATATAAGCATCATGTGCATCCGAAACATGCTCTACATATGCATCCATCTGAGCATCTAAATCCTGCCATACATGTGCATCATGAATGTCAATAGACATATGTGTAGGTAGACAAAATGAGACATGACGAGTCTCACATCGCACATAAAGCTGAACTCCCATTGAGACGAGACTATCTCTCACATGAAGTACCTGCAGTGGATACCTGTGACCAATCCTAGCACCTCTAACAAGCATAAGCTGTCCCAACTGCAACTAAAAATGATGCTCACCAAGGAATGCATAACATCTGCTCTCCTGTAACTGGCTAACTGAAATCAAGCTCATAGGGAATGAAGGAACATAGCGTACATGTCTAAGTATAAGTGATGCTCCACTAGGTAGCATAAGGTGTACATCTCCAGCACCCTCAATGCCATATGTCGTACCACCAGGCATATGCACACATCCACGACTCTCACCTGAGAATCGACAAAACCACTCACGATGTGGAGTAATATGAAAACTGGCTAATGCATCAAGTAACCAAGCCATATGTGTGCTATCCAAAGAACAAGAGGAATCCTGAGATGAACCATAGGAGAAAGTGATATCACCATCACTAGCATAATCAACTACCATAGACTCTCCTGAAACCACTAGTTGACCTGCATCACATGCATATCTCTGATGTCGTCGTCGCATCCGCCTGAAGCAACGTCGTCGAATATGGCCCTCACGACCACATTGCCAACATCAAAGTCGTCGATGTGATCTATGTCTCACATGAGTCAATGGACTCACATACATATCATGTAGTCTCTGCCATAATGCACTACTCATCTCCTCATACATAACAGACTCATATATAGAATCCATAAGCTGTAATCGAATAGTGCAGTTGGCCAATGCATCCATATCCATCCATACGTGGTCAGGCATGTTACGAGGCCTCTGTTTATCTCTATGCACATACATTTGTAACCCTGCATGAACCAATGTATGCCACATCTGAGCTTTCCATCTCGGAAAGTCAGTGCCATCAAACCGAGAAGACACCATGCTGGCAATCCAAGACTAGCAATGTAACAAGAGACTAGAACAATACTCTATCCTCAATAGGATCACACCTGCATATCCATATGCATAACTCATATCACATATGTCTCACTGGAGAAGAAAACCATGTGAACCACCTGTCACATAACCATGCATCTAGCATGCACATAAAACCATGAGCATAAGCCTGCTCACCAAGTCTCCAAAAGTGACCAAGTAGATATGAAACAATCTTGGAAAAAATTCGACAGAGTATCCCCTATAAACTAAGCAATCAAACAAGATAACCAATAACCAAAGAACAATAAGTAACATGTCACCACCTGTCACTGATCCAACCAAAGACAATGGAAACTACATATGCCAAAAAAAACTAATGGCAATATATGCCAATACAATAGCGATATATCTCCCACTCAAGAACGAATCCTGCAAGATGGTCCAACCTGTCACTGATAACCTCTCACCAAGTCCAAATGAATGGAGATAAACAATGATCCAAAGCTATCGCACAAGCTTCAAGATCCACTAGAGCTCCTTTCTAGCATAAAAGCCGATGAAATTTCGGCAGCATCTCCTCTATAAAATGGACTCTAGAATCAAAATAACTATGTGGGAATCACCATCCACAACATCACATCAATGAACATTTGCTAATAGAATAGCAAATCATGGTGACAAACAAGTGTGCAACTGAAGCTCCAATTTGGATCATATACCTGCAAAGAAAACAAAGATACAAGTACCAACTAAGATCCAATCAATCTCTCAGAAAATGATGTGCAATCGGTAAGTAAATCCGTAACCAAGTGGCATAAGCAAGATATAAACCACAATGCCACTATACATCCATGATCGAACTCATGATGACATAAACCTCAAAAAGAGTATACCACAATGTCATCTTACATGCCAAACACGTGACAAGATCATGCTCTACTCTCATATGGAGGAGCTACCACAATGATCATACATGTACAATGCCTTCAAGCTCTAAGAATAAGAGCTTGCACACCAAAAATTCTCTCGAAGAAGAAGTTCCAAAAGCAAATTCAACCTCCAAGTGCAATTAGGGTTCTTATAGCATAAATGTGCTGCTCTGTGTTTTGCTGTTTCGGAGGTGATAGCCTCTGAATCTAAACTTTTGCTCTTCAGCAAACTTCAAGATGTAACTCTTGGCTACGTAACGAGATAAAGAACACCTCAATCAGAGGTGCGTAGCTCAAGATATGCTCAAAACAAGCACCTGCTGTCAATTTCACTTTCACTTGCAACAGTACTGCTCTGTATTCTGCAATTTTGTCAACCTAAAACTCAGAATCTGGATTGAGTTCTTCTACAAAGTTGTATCTATCTTTTCAAGCTACGCATAGCAAGTTGAATCATCGCATTTCGAGCTGTAGAACTCAAGTTATGACTCAAAAACCGACTTACTGTCCTACTCAATGTAGACTCACCTTCCACAATACTCTGCGTTTTTTGAATTTTCGGTAGTATAAAACTCCGAACCAGGTTCTGCACCCTTCTGTGAAGTTGTAGCCGTCTGTGTTAGCTACGCACAAAACTTTAAAAGGCATCAATCCAAGTTTCCTAGCTCAAGTTATCACCAAAATACTGAACTACTATCAAGAGATGGCGACCTGCACTTCTACTCTTTCTGACGTAAGCTTCCATTGAAGCTTCTTGCACACCAGCCTTCAGCATGCTCTGATACCAATAAAGGGCTTTGGTGTGCAGAATAAGAGGAGGAAGGAGGAGATGGAGGGAGAGAGAAGAGAGGAGAGACGCGTGGACATGCGTGGGAGCCTCGAAACCCACATAATGATCTCTCTTGAGGCAATACTCTATATATGATATATATATGAATATGGGGGTAAGGTCACATGACCCTTACATCCCCAACATGGCAAACCACTCTCATATATTAACCAAATACAAAATGTGGCAAAGCACTTCCATATAAGAATCAAATACAAATTTCTGGTGCACCATTGCCATATATGAGCCAAATACAAAATTGTGGCATACCATTGCCATACACATGCACAGAAGGATCGAAACATCTATATCAGTAGCCCTGCAACAAAAAACATTCATGAAATGAGATAAATTGACATGATATTTACAAACAAAAAGTAAAAACCACTTTTCTAAGTTCATCATCTTATCGCAAATGCTCCCATGAAACGACCACATCGCATCCCTCCAAGTCCTCCAATAGTGCAACCAATCCATGACGATATCCATAAGCCTCTTCTGTTTGTGTTGGAGGATGACCCACTGATAGATCCTACAACAAATATGCATAACGTTAGATGAACATACATGACATTCTTAACACAAACAAATTCAATAAACCAAATGATACTTACAAATTTGTGATGTATAGCGTCATATTCACTGCTTCCCAAATGTGACGGTCCAATCGTATCTACATGCACAAACACATACACATACATATGCACATACACTTACACATTCATGCACATACATGCACACACACTTACACATGCACATGCACATACATGCATATATATACATAGATACATACATAAACATGCATATAGACACACTTACACAAATATAGACATATACACATGTGCATACATACATTTTATACACACACAAGCACACATAAATATGAATGAATTATATAATTAAAGTAATAAAACACATCCTAAATATAAACAATAATAAAAATCATTAGAACAAGACTTTTCATTACTTAATCCCATAGACACAATTCAAAACATAACTGGAATTAACAATATATATATATATATATATATATATATATATATATATATATATATATATATATATATATATATATATATATATATGTATGTGTGTGTGTGTATGTATGTATGCATGCATGTATGTATGTATGTATGTGTGTATATATATATATATATATATATATATATATATATATATATATATATATATATATATATATATATATATATATATATATATATATATATATATATATATATATATATATATATATATATAGGTGTGTGTGTGTGTGTGTGTGTCAATGTAAATATATATCCAATGTCATAATCAAGAATCCTAATCATCATCATCATCATCATGATCATCCTCATCCTCATGATCATGATCATCCGCATGATTTGATGTATCTGCAATGGCATCATGGGTAGCAGTCCAATCACTCTGTGAGGATCGAGATCGTCCCTCTTGTGTTAGTCTCTCCACCTCATCCATATCTGCCTCTCCATAATACTCTTGTATTACAAATAACGAAAATAAATAAGTAAAACATACAAAACATCCATAAAAATAAAATAATTATATGAAATTTAATCACACTCACAAAAGCATCTGGATGATCTCGCATATACTCGCTCAAATGCCAATATCCAAAATGTGTAGCATACTCGTTCTCATTTTTGTAGGATATCGACCATAATCCTTTCGCTGCATTGAAGCAAATGAAAATGATTAGTCCCTTGCGTTCTAACTAAAATAAAAAATATACTTTCAATAACACATATACTTACAAATGTAGCTACAAAACCATGATGTATCATTTGTCCTAAGTGAGATGTGTGACCCGACTCAATTCTCTTCTTTGCAGCAGCTTGTTTATTTAATAGAAAAAATACATAAAATAAATTTAAATAATTAATAAAACATAAGAGAATTTTAAATACCTAAAGATTTAAACCTGAAATATGTATAGATTTAATTATATATTCTAATTTGTTTATTTTCTTTTTCTTATTCATACTAAAACCTAAAGACCTAAAGACCTAAAAAAACCTAAAACCCTAATCGTAAAGACCTAGACTTAAAACATGTATATGTGTATATGCATGTGTATATGTATGTGTATGTGTACATATCTTATGTGTGTATATGTGTATATGTGTGTATATGTGTATATGTGTGTATATGTGTATATGTGTGTATGGATGTGTAAACAACCTAAAAACCCTAATACTATTTTTATATATTTAATTTATATTATATATTGTATTTTTTCTTAATTTTTATATATGTTAATATTAATCTAAAACTCTATTTTTTAAATAATTAATTATATATATTTAATTTGATAAAAATACTTAAAATCCTATTTTTATATATTTAATTATATATATTTAATTTGATAAAAAACCTTAAAATCCTGTCTTCTACATGAAGATTTCAGTGTACTTCAAAGACATTGGATAGAGCTTAATAGAAGATTTGCATCTTATGTTAAGAATTCAGGTACATATTCTCTTTATGCACACAGGTACTACTTGGAGTTTATGGAGGGAGTGGCATCCATATCAGGAGTCTTATTCGGCATATCTAGAGGAGAATCAGTACATTCATGCTACATGCATTTGGATAAGGTGTTAGAGAAGGTGGTTCACATGAGTATGAGGATTTCTGACAGCAAACTTGTTAGCATTCTTTGCTACTTTTGTAAGTATGTGATCTTTCACACACGTATCTCACTTAGGGTCTTCCATAGCCTAAGTTCAAATGAGGGTTTGCTAATTAACAATTTTAGACTGATCGTTCCTCTTTCTGTCACTCATATTCACTCTTCTACATCCTATTAAGTCACACATCTCATGTATATTCACATTTATGTCCATACATCTGAATATGTTTGTTACATTTGTACATTCACTCATCCATTTATTTCTGTTCACTCAGAGTGGTTGAGAGTTTTGACTCCCACAGTGTAAATTGACATTTTTATATATGATAGTGTGAGTAAGAAGTGGCTTACGTAACACTTTACACATGTTGTCTAATCTCTCTCTATCTTTGTCTCATCATTTGTATGATTAAGTGTGGTATGTTCATGCTTTGTCAATATTGGAAGATTGCTGAAATTTATGTTGTAGATCTTGGACCTATGGAACTTGGACCTGTGGTATTAGTTATGGGCCTAGTAAATTTCCAACATTTCGTATCAGAGCTTTAGGTTTTTGGTATCAGAGCAATCAGGATCTTAGATTCCTAGGTTCCCAGACTTCCAGGTTTACAACATATGATTTAAGAGCATCTTCTAACATTTGACATTTGACATACACACTTAATCTAGATGAGTAGAGATTTGAGAATTAGACAATTCAGTCACATGTGAGTATGAAGTTGATGATCTATTAGCAGCAGAATACTTTTGGAAGAGTATGAAAATACTTTATAGAAGTAGTGTTTGAAGACCCAGACTTGATAAAGAGAAGGCTACTTCAAATTCAAGGAAGAACAAGGGTTTGGAGAAGATGAAGGAATCAGATCAACATCAAATCATAGGTATCAGATTATCATTTGCAGGTCATATCTTAGAAGAGCAGTTATGAAGAGATTTGAAGGATTCAAGGAGTGCTTTTATAAACTTTTATTTGAAAGTTAAAGGCTACATTAAAACAAGTATCTAGAGGTTTTTCTAGAGGGTTTTGAGAGATTTCTTTCATGGCAAGAAAGCTCATCTAAGAAGACAAATGTGGAGAACATCAGTTTTGTTTCCAACCAATTTTATATCAATACTCTTAGAGTTTCTCACACAAAAGAACGATCACCAACTTGGAAAACCACTCTCAACTATTTCCATTCGAGAAACGCCAACTTCAAATGGGTGCGCAAGGACCGAGTGAAGGAATTGGAGATCGCAACACCAGCTCATAAAGAGGAGAAGGTGGGAAAGAATTCTTCTTCTCCAAAATCCGAACCAACACGACTCTTCCAAGTATGGCTTCCTAGGCCTTTAATTGAAGCTCAAAAAGCACGGCCACAAATGTGTATTCCTAAGAAGGTCAGATGTAAGATGCCACGTTGATTTTCCACCTGGAAAAAAAAAAGATGTGTAGGTAATAATGAAATTTTATGTTTAGGATATTTTGATAATGTCTGCAAAATTGTAGCAATAAGTTTTTACATTCTCTCTCTAGAAAGTTGTCGCATGAAATTTGTATGTTAATTTCGAGCATGAAGATGAAGGAATCTGAAAAAGTGTTGTATGAGAGAAAGTAGAGTATTCTTAGTAGAAAAACTTTACCTGATTGAATTTTTTGTAGTTCCTATGTTTTATGTCTCATTTGGTTCCAGGAAAATAAGTTAATGAAGAGATTTTTCATGTTTTTTCATCTCTCTCTAGAATTTTCGATTTTGTAGGGCCCAAAAGTGATATCTGGAAGCAAATTTGGACCTGAGGCATCTCTAACATTATTGTACAGATTTAAGAGCTGAATATTTTTGTCTCTCACAAGCTCAAGCTGATTGCTCACTGTTTTTGAGTTACAGGGTTTTGAAAAGTGCCGTTTTTCAACACTTAAAAAAAAAAAAAAGAGAAGCCTTCATTCATTCATCTTATTCATGTTCGCGGATTTAGAAAACGCACATGAGTATATGGGTTATTTTTGGGTGATTGACATGTGTGTGAGTGCGTTGCAGGGATTACCTCTATTTTTGCAGGTACAATTCTTGATGGTGGATATGAAAAGTAGATGCATGGGTGGTCCGGAAGTCTTGCATGAGACATGCGAAAAGACGCTATCTTGGAGCATGCAGATTCTAAAAGTGCGGGTCTAGGAAGGCGTGATTGGTCGTGCGCTGGCAAAAGGCGGAGATCCCAAAAAGACGAAGACTGAGAGATAGAAAAGGATGATGGTCGTACAGTCATTACGATCGTTTTTTGGCTTCTGGAATTGCGATTGAGATTGAGATTGAGATTGAGATTGAGATTGAGATTGTGATTGTGATTGAGATTGGGATTGAGATTGTGATTGTGATTGAGATTGGGATTGAGATCAGCTCGGGGGTGGTCGGGTGGATGAGGCTTCACATTGAAGCAATCTGATAGATTTTGTAACGCAGATCAAAACTACTTGTAAATCTGCACAGATAATAAAATTCTCTCTCTTCTTGTTCTGCGTATACTATGTTTGCCTTCTTTATATATTGTGGTGTCGAAACCCATTATTCTGTGTGAGATTGTGACTCAAGTTTAGGAGACTTGTTACAAGTGGTATCAGAGCAGAGTTGGATTCCGGGACAAGATGCAGGCTTTGAAGAAGAAGATAGAAGAACAAGAGGAGCTTATCCATAGATTGAATGCAGAATTACATAAAGAAAGATCCAACAAACAAAAAGAGGCTACTGCAAATGCTTTCATGGACCTCAATGCTGAAGGTGGTAATGGTGCGGGCACATCAAACGCACGTAGAGCTAGAGGGCAACGTGAACATGAAGAGGACGATGATGCAGGTGAATCTGCACTCAAGCAAGTGTTCAAAAGAGCAAAATTAAATGAATTTGATGGTGAGAAGAAAACTGGAGAGGATCTTGAAGCATGGATTGAGGAACTTGAAGATTTCTTTGACCTGCGCGTATTTAGTGAGGAATCAAAAGCAAAGGTGGCAATTTTGCATCTGCGAGGAGTCGCAAAACTGTGGTGGAAATCTTATATACAGACAAGAACACGTGAAGGTCCGATCCTCTGGAAAGAATTTCGAGAGCAAGCAGAGAATCGTTATTGTTCTCCACATTATCGGATGGAAAAGAAAATGGAATTCTACTCTTTCAAGCAGCATGAGGATGATAGATATAACTTGTCTGTTGAAGAATATAAGGAGAAATTTTTGCGTTTACATAAGTATGCACTAGAAGTTTCTGGAGATGCGCTGAAAAGTAAGTTTATTGAGGGTTTGCGGGAAGAGCTTCGCTATCAAGTAAAGGGGTCCGGATGTGTAGATTTTCTTGATGCGGTTGCAAAAGCAGAAAACTTTGAGAAGATGGAGAAGTTTACCACGAAAAAGGCATTCAAATCAAGGTTTATCTCAACAGGACATCGACCCCCAAGAACTATTTCAATAAATCAAAATGGACAGAGATCGACTAACTCTATTAACGGTCAAGGAGGAAGACCAAAGCCGAAGCAAACGGATACACCTAAGAAGCAAGAAGTTATGCACTGGCAACGTGATTCTGATTTCCTGGAGCGGGCTAAGAGGTTGGGACTTTTTTTTCGATGTGGAGAACAAGGACATCGCACTTTTGAATGTCCAAACAAGGCCATCAACCATTCTATGCAAGCGAAGATAGCTCATCTACAAGAAGAAAACATGACAATTGAGGATTAAGCGGATGATCAAGGTAAGTGTTCTAGCCCTAGACTTCAATGCATGAAAACTTCTTCTCATTCAAGGGCATCGGTGATTAGGATTATGGGGGACATATCCTCACGTAAGGTTAGTTTCTTGATTGATTCGGGTAGTATAAATTGTTTCCTTTCACTTAAGATGCCAGAAGCTTTAGGGTTGCATATTGAGATGCAGACTAAAAGACCTGTACAGATGGCTAATGGTAGGATACACTATACTCGAGGTTGTATTGAGAATCTTGATTTTATGTTAGGAGAACATAAGTTTTTGGGTACCTTCCATGTAATTGAAATGAGAGAATGTGATGTAATCATCGGAATGGACTGGTTAGTTGATAACAGTGTCGTGATTGATTGTGAAAGTGGGATCCTTACTTTGAAAATAGAAGGGAAGGAACATTGTCTTGCAGGCAAGTGTAATTCAAGTTTTTCTCCTATTTCTGCAATAAAGTTGATTAGGGGTATTCGACAGGGTTGTGAGACATATTTGGTTTATGTGCATGACCTTCAGGAGAAGAAGAAAGAAGAGGACATACCGGAATATGTTAAAAAACTTTTAGATGAGTACACAGATGTATTTCCTGATGATCTACCGGGCATGCCTCCTCCTAGGAAAATTGACCATGCTATAGACCTTTATCCAGGAAGTGAGCCTTATTCTAGAGCACCTTATAGGTTCAATATTGATGAATTGAAAGAGTTGAAGCTCCAATTGGATGATCTATTGAAGAAGGAGTTGATAAGACCTAGTGTTTCACCTTGGGGAGCACCTGTTTTGTTTCAGAAAAAGAAAGATGGTTCATACAGACTTTGTATTGACTATAGGGGATTGAACAAGAAAACCATTAAGAACAAGTATCCACTGCCACACATAGATGAACTACTGAGTCAATTGAGTGGTGCCACAGTATTCACTAAAATTGACTTAAGATCGGGATATCATCAAATTAGAGTAAAGTCTGAGGACATACCCAAAACCGCTTTTAGAACACGATATGGTCATTACGAGTTCACAGTTTTGCCTTTTGGATTAACAAATGCTCTTGCAACATTTCTGTATTTTATGAATAATGTGTTTCATGAATATCTCGATGAATTTATATTAGTTTTTCTTGACGATATTTTTGTGTATTCTAAGGATGATGATGAACATGCATTGCATCTAAGGAAGACTTTACAAAAACTAAGAGAGCATAAACTATATGGTAAGATGAGTAAATGTTTTTTTGCAAAAGGGGAAGTGACTTATTTGGGGAGAGTTGTTTCTAAGGAAGGGATTCATATAGATCCTGAGAAAGTTAAAAGCATAGTTGACTGGCCTACACCCAAATGTGTGAGGGATGTGAGAAGCTTCCTTGGTTTGGCACAATATGAGAGGGCACACATTAGGGAGTTTTCTCGAATTGCAAATCCTCTTACAGAATTGACAAAGAAAAATAGAGAGTTCACATGGAACGATGAGTGTCAAAAGGCGTTTGACGAATTAAAACAGAAAGTTATCGAAAATTGTGTGCTAAAGATACCTGAGTTAGGGAAGCCTTTTATTGCTGCATGTGATGCTAGTGGAAGCCAAATCGGATGCGTTCTTTCACAAGAAGAGAGGGTAGTGGCTTATGAGTCAAGGAAATTAAGGAAACATGAACTAAATTATACAACACATGACTTAGAAATGCATGCAGTTGTTCATGCACTTAAACATTGGAGACACTCATTGCTAGGAGTAAAGTTTGAATTAAGAACAAATCATCAGAGCCTTAAATACATATTTACTCAACCTTTACTTAACAATAGACAAAGACGATGGATCCAATCGCTAAGTGAATATGATTTTGATATTAAATACTCAGCAGGAAAAGAAAACAAGGTGGCCGATGCTTTGAGTTGTAAACCCCTATGCAGTTCAATTTCTATTTTATCCTCAGTTCAATTTCTATTTTATCCTCTGATTTTGATATTGGAAAAGAATCAAAAGAAGATTTATTTTATGCAGCAATCTTGGAATTTTTGGGTATGAATCCAGGTTCTATGTTTCAGGGAAAATTTCATTTGAGAAATAATGATTTGTATTGTAATTCTCATTTATGTATTTCTTCAGAATCTGTTTTGAAAGAAAAGATCTTGCATGACTGTCATGATGCACCTTTCTCTGCACACCCTGGTTTTTCTAGAACTTATGCAAAAGTGAAAGCTTCATATTACTGGCCACGTATGAAATATGATATTAAGAGGTATGTCGAAGAATGTCTGAAATGTCAACAGGTTAAGGCCGAATTTAAAAGGAGTCCTGGCATGTTACAACCGTTAGATGTGCCTGATCAAAAATGGGAATCCATCTCTATGGATTTCATAACAAAGTTGCCTGTGACCAGAAGTGGGCATGATACCATCTTTGTTGTGGTGGACCGTGTTACAAAGATGGCACATTTTCTTCCCATGAGGAAAACTGATACAGCTTTGCATGTTGCTAAACTTTTCATAAAAGAAATTTTTAGGTTACATGGTATACCCAAAAGTATAATTTCTGATAGGGATGCAAGGTTCACATCTAATTTTTGGAAAGCAACATTTCAATCCATAGGAACAAAATTACGCATGAGTACTGCATTTCATCCTCAAACCGATGGTGAGACCGAGAGGGTTAACAGGGTGCTTGAGGATATGTTACGCATGTATGTGAATGATAAGCAAAACATTGGACTGAATATTTGCCCTTGGTTGAGTATGCATATAATAGTGCATGGCATTCCTCTATTAAGATGACACCTTTTGAAACAATGTATGGTTATAATTGGTTGTTGCCGCATTCACTTTTTAATTCACAGAATCAAGTTGAAATATCCAAACAGATGCTTGAAAACATGGATTTGGAGCTAAATAAGGTAAGGAAAAACATGAAAGATGCACAGAAACGTCAGAAATTATATCATGATCTCAAAAAGAGGCCCTTGGAATTTAGAACAAATGATCTGGTTTTTTTGAAAGTGAGTCCTTCTAAATCAAATCTGGTTTTAGGCAAAGATCGTCGATTGTCTCCTCGTTATGGGGGTCCTTTCAAAATCTTAAAGAAAATTGGTTCTGTTGCATATTTACTTGACCTACCTAATACTTTGAAAATTCATCCAGTCTTCCATGTTGGATTACTTAAAAAGTATGTTCCTAATGCTGACCATGTTTTGCAGGACAAATCTAAGTTGAAGGAAGATGCCACTTTTGAACTTGAACCAGAAGTTATATTGGATAGGAGAGTTAGACATCTTAGGAATCATGAAATAGTGGAAATTTTAGTAAAGTGGTTTGCATATCCTATTGAAGATTCAACATGGGTTGGTTTAGATGAGTTTATGGAACATTATCCTTCTTTCCAACTCTGAGGACAGAGTTCTTTAAAGAGGGGGAGAATTGTAAGATGCCACGTTGATTTTCCACCTGGAAAAAAAAAAAAGATGTGTAGGTAATAATGAAATTTTATGTAGCAATAAGTTTTTACATTCTCTCTCTAGAAAGTTGTCGCATGAAATTTGTATGTTAATTTCGAGCATGAAGATGAAGGAATCTGAAAAAGTGTTGTATGAGAGAAAGGTAGAGTATTCTTAGTAGAAAAACTTTACCTGATTGAATTTTTTGTAGTTCCTATGTTTTATGTCTCATTTGGTTCCATGAAGATAGGTTAATGAAGAGATTTTTCATGTTTTTTCATCTCTCTCTAGAATTTTCGATTTTGCAGAGCCCAAAAGTGATATCTGGAAGCAGATTTGGACCTGAGGCGTCTCTAACATTACTGTACAGATTTAAGAACTGAATATTTTTGTCTCTCACAAGCTCAAGCTGATTCCTCAATGTTTTTGAGTTACAGGGTTTTGAAAAGTGCCGTTTTCCAACACTTCAAAAAAAAAAAAAAAAGAGAAGCCTTCATTCATTCATTTTATTCATGTTCGCGGATTTAGAAAATGCACATGGGTATATGGGTTATTTTTGGGTGATTGACGTGTGTGTTAGTGCGTTGTAGGGATTACCTCTATTTTTGCAGGTACGATTCTTGATGGTGGATATGAAAAGTAGATGCATGGGTGGTCCAGAAGTCTTGCATGAGACATGCGAAAAGATGCTATCTTGGAGCATGCAGATTCTAAAAGTGTGGGTCTAGGAAGGTGTGATTGGTCGTGCGCTGGCAAAAGGCGAAGATCCCAAAAAGACGAAGACTGAGAGATAGAAAAGGATGATGGTCGTACAGTCATTACGATCGTTTTTCGGCTTCTAGAATTGCGATTGAGATTGAGATTGAGATTGAGATTGAGATTGTGATTGTGATTGAGATTGGGATTGAGATTGTGATTGAGATTGAGATTGGGATTGAGATCAGCTCGGGGGTGGTCGGGTGGATGAGGCTTCACATTGAAGCAATCTGATAGATTTTGTAACGAAGATCAGAACTACTTGTAAATCTGCACAGATAATAAAATTCTCTCTCTTCTTGTTCTACGTATACTCTGTTTGCCTTCTTTATATCTTGTGGTGTCGAAACCCATTATTCTGTGTGAGATTGTGACTCAAGTTTAGGAGACTTGTTACATCAGACAAGCAGCCATTAAAGAGATAGAGAAGCACGAGGAAACATTGTATCAACACCACAGTACCATAAGGACTAACAAGCTTCATCACAAATACCCCAAGAGAAGAAACCCCACACCTCGGATAACCAAAAGGAGAAGAGATACACATGGAGCATGGCACAATGAGATAAAAACAAGGTTCAATACCTCTACTATGAAATGGATCTGGAAACCCAAGCAACAACAAGGAATGGAACACCAGAACCACGAAGATGTCTATTGCACTCATGAAGCTTCCAATGCACCTAAAGTATGCATGATAGGGCCACAATACAAGGCCACGCATTCGACACATGATGTACTCAATAGAATTAGTGGTGCACACTCTCTGATGAGGAATAGGTCATAGCCTCTACTTCCTAGGAATGGACCTACTATGTAAATAAATAAATGCTTCGACTATACTAATCCTTGTTTTCTTTTAGAAAAGAAATGAAAAATATGCAATAAGAGATCTTACTTATGCAAGCAAGTAGAATGGAGTGACGAAACGAATGACATGTCACTACAATACACAACACTAATGCTATATCTTCTATTGAAGCTAATGCTCTGCTCATTACAAGTGCAGATGGCCTCCGAAGAATATGAAGCAACCATTCAGGAGGAAGTGATGGAATTTCCTCTACAAAGCATGACTAAAGAAAAGAGACACTGGTTTAGAGAGGATCAACCGGCTGGGGATTATCTATTCCTAGTGACCATCAAGATCATGGACATGGATCATCAGTTCCCGGTTATGTCCCAAGATTTTAAAGTAGTACATGAGCTTCCATCTACCATTGACGTCATGAAGAAAGCGGGCATCCACAAATATTTTGAATTGCCAATCTACAAACCCGACTTTCAAAGGTGCACACAAGTTATGAATACCTTACAGCCAGCGCCACATGATCCATTGGTGCCAGAGGCTAGAGTCATGGATGCAGTAGGCGAATGGGTCATTATACAATTTACACATGACTTGATTAAGGAAGCTTTTGGATGGGAAAAAGATAGCAACACGGTATTGAAAGAGGAAAGCCGCGGAGCAAAGACACGAACCTTCAATGACATCAACCACATTGATATTGAAGAAGAAGTGAGACTCATCCATCAGCACTTTTGTTTCCCTAACATGCATAGATACGCTGCCCCTCAGAAAATCATAGTACAGATGCTGTCTCATGCTATTAGACAAATTGGGAATCAAATTAATATGACTCCTTATATTCAAGAGAGGCTATTCGAAGCAAAGAAGCAATGGAAGCACAAGAAGTTCTTGAACGACAGTGTAGCTCTGACCATATTGATATATCATGCCTTGGGCATTAGAGAGCACTTGCAAGAAATGCCATCTCCAAAAGCCATGGCCAAATATGCAAAGGTCGCTACAGTCCCGAGAAAGAAAAAAGATGTCAAAATCGGTGAGGAGGCAGAAACTAGCTCCCAACCTAAAATGAGAGGTACATAATGACTAAGAGAGGTGATGCAAGCAGAAGCAGAAGTCCCAACCACAAAAAGGGCACATGTGCTCCCCAAAACAAGAATTGAAGAGCACCAACCAATTACCAAAGAGGAATTAACAAGAGCCCTAGAAGACACACATAAATACATTGAAGGACAAGTCAATCTACCAGTGCAAGGGAACCACTACCAGCAAGCCCACCAAGATGGGGAAGTAAAAAAGAGGCTCACCAAGGTGCATCGGTACAGAGAATTAGGGTTAGTAAATTCAAGCTCATCTTTAGAGGAACAAGAGGAACTAGGCAACTCCTTACTAAATATAGACATTCGAAGTGAGTCGAAAGATGACAGACAATGGGAGGAATTAAATGAAGTGAACTATAATGCTGAAGAAGAGGACATGAAGGTAAATGACACTCCCAGCAACCCTAATCACAACACCGCAAACAAAGAAGTATCCCAAGAAAGAGTACATGTTATCAAAATAAATGACACATCTAACATTCAAATCCATGAGGCTCAGCTTGCAGGAAAGGGTTCATTCAAGAATCCAAAGGAAGAACCAAAAGAAACTATGGGGGAAGAATCCGAACCATTCACACCAATAAGGGTTGTAGCAGAACCCTACCCCATGGATGATACCTTTCAAGAGAGTGCCACGAAGATCATCAATCTAGAAGAAGAAAGCAAAGAACCGGTTGTGTAGCTTCGAATTAGACAACCACATAACGAGACTATTCATGTGGAGCATGGAAAGGATGTACAAACAGGGGATGCTCCAAGCATTCCAAAAACATGGTTGAATGTCGACGTTGCTCAGCTCAAGCCAGTGGTGCAACATATGATCAAAACTGCTATGGATACGCAACAATTGATGCTTGAGGCTGATGCAGACTATGACAAAGCGATGCATGAAAAGCATGAACTTCATGAAATGGGTAAGAACCTTTCCGCACAATTAAGGCTAGCACAGGAGCACATAACACATAAAGAGAATGAAGTTCAAGAGGCCAAGCAACAATGCAAAACTTTAGAGACAAAAAATGAGAAATTAAAAGAACAACTACAGGAGTTACAGAAGAAGTATGAGGCTAGTGAGACCGAGAAGACACGGATGAACGCAAGAAGCAAGATATTGGAATCACAGATAAAAATATACATGGATGAGGCAGAGAACTTAAGGAACAGAAACAAGGAGCTTATGTCAGCTCTTCTAAGTGATCAACCTAAAGAGGCTCCAGGAAGTGCCAGAAAAGGGCACAAAGACATTGGAGGAAAAGTTAGCAAGGTATGAAGGTCAACTCAAGCAGGAGCAAGCCATCATTGCCGAATGGGAGAAGAGGTATATGGATGATTCCGCGGCTCTAAGGACAAAATGGAAAAAGGCCGAAAATAGATATCCAGTGCAATGTAAAGAAGACACTGATCAACTCGCTGTCGTGGCAGAAGAAATCCAAAAGAATAAGGAAACAATTTTGAAGGCCAACGAAGAGATTAAGCAAAAAGAGGAGATGATAAAGCAAATGCAAGATCAACTCGCACAAAAGATGACAGAGGGGACACCAGTAGTTCCACACTCCACAGCGGCTACTGAGGAGATTGAGGTGCGTCCTCTCTCTCCCCCCTTACATCATTCACCGATAAGGGAGAAAACGGAGATCCACTCTGAACGTACTCATCGGGATATTGCAGAACTAAGCCGACATAAGAGGGCACTAGTGTCCTAGCTTACTGCTGAATTTGAAGATCAAATAATAAAGGTCATGAAGGAAGTTCAGATTGAAAGCAAAAATTTAGAACAGATATTGAAACCATTTAATGTACCATATGGACTTCTTAAAGAGAAAACACGACAATACATAAATTCCACGACAAATAAGGAGCCTGACAACAATCTCGAGTTCAACAATAACACGTTCAACTATACTCAAGAGGAATTTAAAAGAGCTGATCCCATATGGAGGCAAAAACTTCTGGACAAAATACCCTACACTACGGGTACAATGGGAAGCATCGCCATATGCACTTCAGGTAAATCCATCTTTTTGCCCAGTACCCCGCCGACGCTCTTGGTCGCATTTTTGGGAAGGACAGCGCCAGGGTAGCATTAGTAGTTAATGGCTCAATTATCCACTCTTACCAAGTCCACCACATAATTATCTATCAACGGAAGAATACATGGTGAAAACCATGGAATTTTGGATTGCTCGATACGCCACTTTATCGGATTTGGTATTCAAAATGACTAATAAGATTCTCAGCATGCTACTTACAGTTATTAAAGTCTTCCAACATGCCAAATATACATTTTTGAACTTCATCGGCATTACACAGGGATCCGAAGCACTTGTTTTTGATCTGTCAACTATCCCGAGCTGATTAACTATTATGGCATACTATTCACGGCTTATGTTCTTGCCAAGCACGTATATGCAGACTTTTGAAGAAGCATTTTTCATCGGCTTCTTTGAAATTGATTCAGAAATTTTTGTAAAAATGACTTCAAATCTTAATGCAAGGCTGGTGGCTTATGAAACAAGCTTCTTTGCGGATCACCGACAAGCACCAAAGGATGGGGTGAAGTCAAGCCAGTGGAAAGAGTTCATGATATGTCACGCCAATTTGCTTAATCAACGAGAGCAAGTTGCAATACAAACGTACTCACGTCGCCAAAAAAAGCCTATCGGGGACGACAGAGTTCAGGAGGAGGGACGTGTGGAAGGGGAATAAAGCAAAAAGAGAAGAAGAAGAAAATCAAAGAATAAAGTTGCTCAATGAGGAATGAAGATCATCAAGACAAAGAACGACTCTCTGCCCAAAGCCCCGCAGGGGCACGCATCAGGCAACAACGCCAAAGGCCCGGGTCCTGAGGAGTGGAATTAAAGAAAGATAACAACCAGGACATTTCATGGGAGATTGCACACAGCTTCCTCATCCACTAGGAGCTGGCGGTGAAGCAAAACAAGACGAGGAGAGAGACAGAACACATAGGACGCTTCATCGGATAAGATAACCAATTGTCTGAAGGTCCTAGGTATCTCCTCGTCCACTGGATGCGTGCGGTGGCAGAAGGCAAACAGGATCAGCGCAACACAATAAGGGAAAGCACGTAGAAGGGAAGGACATACCAGGGCAAGGAAGTCTCCATGAAGAAGTGCAAGAAGATGTTTGGCAAGTAATAATCCTTCCACTAATTGCGTGAGGTGGCAGAAAGAAAATAGGCTTAAAGCAATACAACAGGTCAGATGTGTGAAGATAAAGACAAATAAAAAGACCAAAAGTTAGAAAGAGGCAGAGGCTGAAAAGTTGAAGCGGGTGACTAAGAATACCACGTTCTTAGCCACTGATGGCGTGCGTGGCTGTCCAACTTAATACAATAACCCAGATTTGTGATGTACGGAATACCAAGGGGAAAAGAGAAGCAAAGGACATACCTCAGATAAAGTAACAAATTCTTTGACAGTCCTTATCGCTTCTTCGAACACTCGATGTGTGTATTCAGAAGTCTTAAACGAGCTACAAACAAGAAGCAAAAGCCTGTCAAGGGACGACAGAGAGAAAGAGGGGGAGAGTGTTGCAGAGCAAAGAGGCATGAAAGAGGAGCCCCAAAATTTTCAAATTAATGGGCATACTTTTTCTTCTTCAAAGTCTTAGGAAATTCTCTCAAGCCATGTAAATGCACTAGAGGAGTCCTCTAGATGCATAATCCCAAATTATTGTAATAAATTTTTTATAAAATAATAGGAAAATAGATATTACCCAATAAAGTGACGGTCACTTGTGTGAAAGGACCATTTTTAGGGCACATGTATATAAGTCACTTGGTGACTCTTTGTAAACACTTTTTGCCATTGTGAAAGGAGAGCTCCTGAATTTTGAAATTGCTTCTTTCTTGCAGATTTTCATCTTCTCTTTGATCTTCTATGTGTGTCTAATGCTTGGAATGTGTGTGTAAGACTGTTGTCTACCCCTCCCCACTGTTTTTGAGCTACTGTAGTGTGTGTGTGAGCTAGTACGAGTTGTGGAGTGAGTGTGTGTGTTTCCTGCCATTCACTATTTCTATCATAACTTGAAGCATGGTTGTCAGAATCGAGCACCTCGAATAAAAGCGTCTCATTGAGAGTTTTGAAAAGAACCCACTATTGGCCATATTCGGAGTTCGGAGCTGGGAGATATCCTCGATTTAGTGAAAACTGCTGTAAGTGGTATCGCGGCAGACATTTTCAGTTTTGAGTGAGTTTGAGAGATAGATTAGTCTTTTCTCATGCATAAGAGCTGAATCACTTCTCTTACCATCACGTGTGCACATGTCCTCATACACTTGGTTAGGTAGGTTCATCGGACTGACAAATAAGCCTGTGTCGATTCCCCACTTTATGCACTTGTGTGGCAAATGAGATTTAGTCTATTTGGCACAAGTCCCTAAGGCTTCTTGACTTAGGTACACACCATACCAGTGGAAACTTCTTCCAATTCATGGCACCTACACTGAACCAAATGTATATTCCATATATGTGTAATGGAATATGTAGGTGGACTCTAATGAATCCGATACCCTCAACTAGTCCAGTTTGCTTCTGGTCAACATGTGATAGTGGATATCCCTTCTATTACAAACTAACTTGTTCTTAGGGACCAAGGCTAAGTCTAAGTACCTTTTTATAGATCCCAATATACGTATATGTAATGGGTACCCCAAATATTCGTGATTGAGGGATATGTGCTATAAGTCATAGAGCTAGTGCCAAGACTATGGCTTTCCTAATCATCACTAGAATAACATTATCACCTGTCGATGCTCTCTTATGAAAACCATATCTATGATTCCATCTAATTGGTTTCCTTAGTAGTGTAGCAGAAATGCTTCACTACTTAAGTGATGTGCATCAGTGAAACTAGTCACTCTTTGGGTATTCCTCATGATACCACATGGTCTTCTAATCATACAGTGAGACTATTTTGAAGGTAAATAAACCTTCAATACATTGGAGATGATCATAAATGTATCTCCGATAATCCTCAATGCAACTTCCTAAAACCTATTGGATTGTGTGTGCACATTCCTAATGGTGAAGGTATATCTCCTTCTCCTTAGCAACTCTATGGTCATAATCCATAAGGATTATCTCTAGGGATCCAATCACCAATGAAGTTTCCTTATCCATGATGCTTTGATGGTCATAATTCCATCAAGTACATGACCACAAGCATGCTTACAACTTATTGATGTTTATAGTGAATGCATATTACCATGTCATAAAATTCTTACCTAAAGGTAAGTACGTACATAACACCATGAGGTGGGGAAAATTTTGAGAGTATTTCCCCACGGAAATGGATTTCCAAAAAAATTTAAGCATAAGATCAAACATAATCTGCTACTCACCTTCTTGATCGGTTCAAATCTATAACATCTTTATCTTGAATGAACTTTATGCTTCAATCTCAATCTTCTAGGCTAAACTCTTTGAAGCTTGATGAAGCATCTTGCTCCTTAAGGGTATCTTTCGGAGTTACAACTTTGAAATTTGTATGTACTATTGAGGTTCTACCCATATAAAGTTCATTTCCTAGTAATCTTGTTATCGGATTGATTAAGAGAATTTGATGGTTCAAAGCCTTTGTCTCCTTGTAGTGAGCTTTGCATTCCTTATTCTTCTTAATTCAACACGTAATCTCATGCATATGTCAAAGGATGTCTCAGCTTTTGCTGTTGTCCTAATATGAAAATCAAAGGTTCCCCTTTTCTAGTGCACCCAATAGGTACTTCAACCATCTTAAAAAAAAAGGTTCCAAACACATGCAATACTTCTTGAAATACTACAAAGTGCAATTTGTGCTTGGCAAGTGAATATTCTATAGCAATCCCTACTTCACATGATCTTAAGGAGAACAATAGGAATGGTTCGACAAGTACCTACGCTCTAAAGATCATTGCAAACAAGTGCAAGTACTATAATAGAAAGCAAAAATGAAATAACAAATTAGGATACATAGGCAATTGAGGGATGGGCGTAGCCAACATAGATGTTATTTTCTTTGATGGTAAAATTTTTGGTACGTCAAAAGATGATCTTCCCTACGTTGTCGATATCACAAGATTAGGAGACCTTCAGGCATTGAGCCGTTTAGAAATTTGGGGAAAAGAATAAGATTGTGATTCTTTGCTCCTACATGACTCCAACAGATAGCATTCTTGATGATTCAGGTGATGGCTTCTCGAGTATACTTATTCAAATGAGGCTTAACATTGATGATCTCACTTCTCAAAAAATCGTTGGCTATTTCCCAACCAAGGCCCAAAGTATCAGTAATTGCCAAGGTCAACCTTAACTCTCCTAGACCTTCCTCCAATAGCCTCCTGATCAGAACCCCAAAGCCCAAGAGGACAATGGATATGTGTTGGCATTCATGTACTTTCCCATTTGAGAAGAAACATTTCATTTGATGTTCCTTCAAGAGAATCATAAGTCAATTCTTGGCAAAAGGCATGTGCACTTCCATCCGCTTTACCTACTGCAACATCCTTAAGCTTTTACTATCTTTCTCATAGCAGAATTAGGCCACAAGTTGACAGAAGGTATGGGAATGTTTTTTCATAAAGTACGGATAGAGACTTTGTTTCAAGAAATAATATCGATGGAGATAATGTTTTTGCATATAGTTAATCCAATTTCTATGATGATTCGATCAATGGTTTCATACATCAACATATGTGAGCAATGTTTTAAGGATGTTAAGCTATCTACTAAAACTCCTTTTTGAGCTAGAAGTAATGGAGATGGTCATCTAAACAGATATATAACCTTCACTCTACAAACAAGAGGAAGTGGCCATGGAATGCCAAGGACTTCCTCCACACTATCTTGCAGGTATTGTTTGGCAAATATATCTCCTTTTTAGCAAGAAATGCTATCGATGATTGGTTTCTAGCTATGCAAGTAATGAGAATCTTGGATCTATGGGTGATTCCCATCTTTTGTAGAGTGCCTGAAGCTTGATCTTTGACAATCTTTTCTTCACAAATAAGGCCAACGTAATTGGACGAGAAACCTAATAGACAGAGATAATTTCATCATAAAGGCGTGGTCTGATCAAGTTGATGTGTGACCTGAGAAGTTTCCTCTATCTTCCTTAGAACTGTGCTCCAATGTGGGGGAGGAGAGAGAGATTACACTTCTCTCTCTCTCTCGCTAATTAAGCTTACATTGAAGGTTTGGAAATGGCTACCCAAAAAGTTATATGACTATGCCAACTTTGATGTGAGTGATAGATTATTCTATCTTACCAGCTAAAAGCTCCACTAAAACTCACATAATCCACAAAACACATAGAGATATGACTTTGTCTAGCCTCCTATCCTTGTTCAGAGTTAATGCGTTTGAGAGTCATAAATCCTCTTCATTAGGGAAAAAATGAACCCTACATGGGCCTTATAAGGATCCCTAATTTTGAGGGATTAAGCTTAATTCTATTCTTGTTTAAGGGGAAAAAGTGCATTTAATAGGGCACTTTTTAGTAGGATGGAGTAGGATTTTTTTTAGGCTTTACTAGGCTCCTCTCTTTCTTCTTCTAGAGAGAGAGAAAGAGAATATACTTTCCACATCATCAAACTCGTGCATGTATTTGAATAAGAAAATGATTTTTTTTTAAGTCTCATTTTTAGTGTATATTTACTTGAATAGGCCCATTTTTTAATATATATGTAAGAAGTCACTTTTTTGGACTCATTTTTTAAAGTTTCTTTTAGAAAAAATATAATTTTTAAAGTCCCTCCAAAAGTAAGTGCTACATCATCAAATCCATAACTATGCTTTCACCAAAAAATGACTTTTTTCAAATTTGATCATTTTCAGCCATACATAGTGGAAAAATACACTTTAACCCATCCATATAAAAGAAAAGACATTTTCTTAGCAAAGCATTGGCTTTAGAGTCCCTTCCCACCAGTTTTACACTTTGTTTTTTATATTCTTGGTCATTAGCAAAGATGGTGTTGACATGTATTACAAACTTCACACTAGAATGTCCTTATGCATCTGCATCAACAAGTATTCATGTTTGTGTGCCTAGAGAGTTTGCTCCAAATACACAATGCAATAATGATGTCAATTCTCAAAATGAATGTTGTGCAGCCAAATAAAAGAGTATTGATCTTTGGAGTCATGGTTCACAATATCCTCATGATCCAATATCTTCTTACCATCCAACATTCCATAACCTCTCAGCTTTGCTTCAGTTCATTGGTGCGGATGGAGCTTGACTATTAGGTTACTGCAAGTGTTTATCTATACATTCACATGCTACTGCTAAGTATTGGTTCCAATAATGTCAACTCCATCATATTGAGGGTGATCACTTTAGAAAGCACAATCATATCTTTACAAAACAACTTGCAGATTTTGAACAAGATGTGGAAGCAAATGAAAGCACAAGGGCAAAGTTAAATGCCAATCTCTAGCAGCTAAAAGAGACTCCACTTGGTATGAGATATAGGAAAAGAGCATTGTCATCCTTTGAAGCTCTTTCGATAGGTGGTGGAGAAAAACCTGTATTTATGCAACAAGGTGAGTTTTTGTTTTACTTTTATATGTTTTAATGAAGGTTTGAAATTGAATTTTTCATTGTGTAGGTCAGACATAAGTGCTTTGTCAACAACACAAGACCACTTAAAGTTGATGAGTAGTTGTATAAACAGCAAAGAAATCACTTTTGCTATAGACACATCCATAGGAAAGTGCATTAGAGTTGTTGTTCAAGATGAATTCTCAGAGAAGTTAGAAAACCTTATCAAAGTGCAAGATGTGCAGGCAATATGTGGTGAAGCAAGCATCAATAGAAATGGGTATACTACAATGTACAACCTTATGAGGCAAGCCTTACAAGCACAATGTATTTCTCAAAGTATATTTCCATGCCCATATAAAGTGTTTATAAAGAAAAAAACTTCTAATCAGGATATGGCTTGTACTATCAGATAATATTTATTCATAGAAGACACTATGCCTACCTCTGTTTATCATCCAAATATTCCCAAGAAGCAATTAAAGATCCTATCTCCACAAGGATTTACTTACACTAAATTCAACAATATATTTGTGGATCTTAGAAGCTTCAACAAGCAATGGTTCACTTTTATAGTTCAACAATCGAAGGTACCCCTACTACATTTTATATGGTGTTGAAGTTTTATTACATTCAAGTGTTAAATTAAGATAATGTTTCCTCTTTTGTGCAGATTGTAATGTTAGATTAAAGTTCATACTAAAGCTTGATGAGTGCCAAATTATAAAGGGTTGGCAATTAGAAAGGTTGAGTTTGACACTAATGAATGAAGTTATGGACCATGCAATGGGTGATTAATAAAACTTTAGGATCCACTTTCCATTTTACTCACAATGTCCAATTAGAGAGAGATATCTGGTGTTTAGGTGCTATAGAAGTTCTCAAAGAAACAAACAATGTTATTTCATGGATTTTTAGTAGGACTCCATGGATTACAGAAGTAATTTCTTCTCAAATACATGGGGAAAAGCTTTTTGTAGATGGTATAGGTGATTTTGAGGTAGAATGACATTTGGGTGGAGACCTTAAGAGTATAAATTGCATGTTAGGTTGTAAACAAGGAGCATCTTCTCTCTATCCTTGCCCATATTGTACACAAGGTTACAAAGGACCTAAGAGATAGTCTAAACATGCAAGGGCATTGATGAGAGTTGAATCTAAAGAAATTGATGACACAGACTCATGGAATAGTAGGGAATGGGAGATATCCCTTTTGCGGTTTCCAATGTTAGAAAAACTGAGTCGTGAAAAAACAATCAATGATTGAAACCCCATTATTCCATTTCCATCGGTCAATGTTCACTTTTGTACTTTGCATGCATTCATGATGATCTTTGATAGGCTTTTGAAGCCCCATGTTGAATATGCATTTGCAATGAAACCATTACAAAGGTCTACAAACGCAATCCAAAAAATAGAAGATCTTGTGAATTCTATTGGTTGTCATAGTGGACATGTATCTCTAGTTGTTAAGAAGTATGGTGAGTCTCAAGAGATTTTACAAAAAGTTTTAATGACTAGGAAGAAGGCAAGACGTTTCTTTAAAAGAGATGTGAATAGTCAAGATGATGGGAAATGGGAGCTTAGGAAAGGCCTCTTTTCAATTACGATAGACAATCAGCCATGTACAAAAGAGATATTCCATAAATGAACCATGTACAAAAGAGATATACAAATGAACTATGTACAAAAGTGTGGCAAACCATTGCCATATATGAGCCAATTTTATATAAAATGTGACAAGACACTTCCATATATGAGCCAAATACAAAATGTGGTAAACCAGTGCAATGTATGAACCAAATACAAAATTGTGGTGCACCACTACCATATATGAGACAAATACAAAATTGTGGCACACCACTACCATACACACGTTGAGAGGGATCCAAACATCTATATCTATAGTCCTGCAACAAAGCACATTCATGACATGAGACAAATTGACATGATATTTATAAACAACAACTAAAAAACACTAAACCAAGTTCAGAAGCTCACCCCATCGTAGATGCTCCCATGAAATGATCACACCACATCCCTCCAAGTCCTCCAACAGTGCAACTAATCCATGACTATATTTGTAAGCCTCCTTTGCTCATGTTAGAAGACGAGCCACTACCAACTCCTATAACAAATATGCAAAGCATGATATCAAAAACATGATGTGGTTAATGCAAGAAAATTCAATCATCAAAATGATACTTACAAACTTGTGACGCATAGTATCGTATCGATCGCTACCCAAATGTGACACTCCAATCGTATTTAGATGTGTGGTCGCTGCATCTCACTGCTGATGATATCAGTCAGGAGTTTGTTATTGCTGATCGTGAATCATATCCCACTCCTCATGATCTAACCATACATGCTTTGGTAAGCTCCCTCTCAAAGCATCACCAACCTCTGATCGTCAATGGGACATCTTCCCATGCATCATGTGCTGAATCCACTCTGAGCTGATAATCGGGTGCCTACGTGTTGGTTGATACTTGCACTAGATCACCTCTATAATGTAATTTTTGTGATCTTTGTCCAGTTCACTCCATTTCACCATGACAAGGTGTCCAAACTATATGGAGCACATCTATCATATGCATTGATGCATGGGCTTTCTGGTCGCATCCATCATTGGAGCTCCATCATGTATACGATACACCTTGGAGTCATCATGGTCATCAACACCCCAAGGTGTATGTGATATACTATGTGGCATACATGTATCTAATGTAATCGATCTAGGAGTAGAAGTGGGTGACACAACATTCGTCCCACTGCCTCCACAACATCCACCTCCTCTAGAGCCACCATGTGAAGACTAAGTGACCTCGATCGACGAGACAGACGAGAGGGGCCAGCACTTGTATCGTGCTATGGTATTAAATGCATAGTTCGACTGCTCGAGCCACTAGGGGATGGCTAAGAAGACGGTCATGGTGGAGTCATAACGCCAAAAGTGCCTCCGGCGAGAGTAGTCCCACCAAAGGGAGCACCACCGGTGGGAGTAGTCCTGCTAAAAGGAGTACCACCGGTGGGAGTAGTCCCATCAAAGGGAGTACCACCAGTGGGAGTGAGGTTGGGTGGAGTGCTACCGTGAGTGATCCAGCACTATGACATGGCAGCTATATAAGCGAGAGGAGCCTGAGATATAAAGCCCAAAAACTATTCCTCTATCATGGAATGAAGAGTGACCTGAGAACTGTCTGCCATCGTGCTCTACAACATAAAACTCAAATAATTAGCATACTATAATAATGGTAATATAAAAAAATAGTAGTCTATAAAAACATGTAGAAAAACAAGTAAACACAAATAAGCATGTACAAGTGTTTGCTTCATAAGTCCTCTATTCTAACATCCTCTCGAAGATCTAACACGTAGAGGATATATATCTCTACATTGGTGACTTTTAGATCTCTTGATATGGTCACCCCTTTTTATCATCGTTCTCATACAGCATATCATCTGTTACCTCATCGTGTCTTCTTCTCGCACAATGATCTCTTCCTCCTCGACTATTGAATGCACCTTAGAGTCCACTATAGATGGAATTTCTTCTACTTCTATGTCTTCAAAAATTTTTCTGCTATGTGGTGAGACTTATAAAACAAATAGCCACTCTACTTGTTTTGAATCTTGGATAAAAATAACCTGCTCATAGTATTAATTTTGAGAAGTACAAATGTATCTCTTTCATCTATCCATAGCTTTGTGGAGTCTACTTGAAGCAAACCACTCTTATCCCACCTCACTGTTGCGTTTTTTCTAGAGGTGACTACTTTGAACCATTTCATATCAAACATAAAGTAGTCAAATCTCTTGAAGGATAACTTCAAGATATCTTGGATCACTCCACAATAGGTGAGCTGGCCTTCTTGAGGATTTTCATCTCTTGTACTTGCTCTACTTTTTTGGAGAAAGTTAATAATCACCCTACTATCAAAAGTAGACCTATTTTCATCAATGCATACAATCTGAAAGTGTCATCCATGAGACCATAGTGCACCGTATTTTTAATATTCCCAATCACACCCCTTTGTGAGTTCCTCCTCTTCTTCAGAGATATCCTCATCCACTACATTTGCTTGTGAAATGGCTGTATCTAGCCATCTGCTCGTTGGAAAGGGTGAAAGAGTTCGAAGATTTTCTGGAAGAGGCAAAAAGAGAGTAGAAAAGTTCTTTCAAAATTGAGATCTTTCCTTTGCATTTGCCTCCTCGGCACGCTCATACCTCTCCAACCACTTCTGCATGGGCTCGAAGTTAATGATGCAAAACTTCATTTCCCTCTCTTTGAAAGTTGCATCCATTTTGCTTTGCATCCCTTTACCTTGAAGCTCATTGGCTATGAGACAAACATCTTCATCATCACTCCATAAACGATGCATTTCTAGTTCCGACATGCATAGACACTCTGTTATGAATACAAGAGACTCTTGTATGAACCACTCCTTTGCCATGCTACCCTCTGAACGTGCTCTCTGATGAACAAACCCTTTTAATGTCTTCATGCACCACTCCAAGAAGAACATCCATTGACTCTCGATAGTTCCTACTATTGCAACTTCATCAATCACATAAACCAGTAAATGAAGTTGAATTGTGAGAATACTTGTGGGAAAGTACTTCTTAACCATACAGACAACCTATGTAGTATTGAGTTTGGCACTCTCTATGTTATCTCTCCTTATCTCCATAGAAGAGATCCACCATACCAAAAGGCTGATTTTATAAATGGTTGTTCGTATGTCCTTCAAAAGGAAATCTTTTAGAGCTACAGGGAGCATAAACTATAAAAACTTGTGTCATTCATGAGACTTGAGCCCTTCGAGATTGTCGTTCCATGTGAAGGCAGTCTTTAGACACCTCATGCACCCAATAGATGTCCGAAACTCTGAAATCACCTTCTTTACTTATTGCTCTTCCATCTTGTGGAGCACCCAAGGAGCTCTTGGTAGTGACATTATTCTATCCAACTTGGTAATTGCCCACAACTCTTGCATACAACCTCGCTCTTCCAAGTCCTCCCTTTGTGCTTTGCTTTCAATAACTCACTCAAATAAGGGAGATCGTGAAAGATTGATAGCTGTTTTATGCTAGTGAGTGGTGTTCCTGCATCCCACAATTGTTTCCAATCGATTTCTTTCATTTTTCATTGTGCTTGATAGCCAATTTGGCCTTCACATAAGACATGTCCATCAAGCAGATATCTATGATGTCCTTCATAGATAGTTTTTCGAAGTGCTTTGGAGTAGCATGCTTCGAGTCATGGTCCACATAAAGGACAAGCATTGTAACCCAAGATCCATAAATCTAAACATTCACCATAATCGGGCCAATCATGCATCGTCCACATAAGTATGCTTTGCACTCACATGCCCCATCTTGTTATAGGTTGAGACATATCATGCACAGTAATCCAATCCCAGAAAGTGCACAACTCTTCCACAAGCAGTGCAAAACATCCATGTTTTTTATCTTATACTTACCTGACACAATGAGAGCTAATAATAAATGGCCCTTTTTTATGGGCAACCATAGTGGGATGTTATAGTTGACCAAACATACAAGCCATGTGCTCCATGAGGAGCTACATAAACCAAATGGATTTAGTCCATCCATAGCTAGGCCTAGACATATATTTCAAGCCTCTCTAGCAAACTCTAGCCACTTACTATCTATGAGTTTTCAAGCATCAAAATCACTAGGCACTCGCATTACACCAACTATAGACCTGCACTTTACATGCCATGACATTAACTGAGCTATAGATTTGCATCTGAACATGCTCTTAGTTCTTGGAATGATAGGAAACTGGTGAAGAACCTTTGTGGGAACTTCTGCTCCCACAAGGTCTTCTCTAAACCTTTTTGCCCCACACTTTGGAAATATGTGGAGGTGCTAATACTCGTTGCAAAAGAAAATGCAATCATTCGGATAAGCATGAATCTTGGTGTAGTCCATCCCCACGGGCTATAAAAGCTTTTTTGCATCTCCATCTGTTGGAGGCATGTCATTGCCATCTGGGGAGAAACTAATCTTTCAAAAGCGTGCAATGGATAAGAAATTACAACAATATTAATAAATAAACTTATTTTGATACAACAATGAAAATTTATTTCAAATCTATTTACCTAAATACTATGTGATCATCCATAAATGGATTGAAGATTGAGCATCGTGCACGATGCACATAGTATAGATATATTTACCCCAGTGTAGAGTGGTAAACAAGCTAGTCTTTGCATGTTCTTGTGTTCTTTTGTCAGCTTCTGAGTGTGGAAATTCTATCATGTCCATGGAACCCACGAACATGATCTTTGTCCATGTCATAAAATGCCTCGAGCATCTCTTCGATGCATTCATTCTATGTAGTGCTGCTAGTACCTTGTCCTTCTACCTCCCTCATTGTTCTCTTATTTCCACAAGAGGTAGATAGTGCAATGTCATTTGGGTCGACCTGCTCACCAAGGTAACCATGTGAATGGTAGCTTAGGTTTTGTAGTCAATCTACATCAAAGGATCCATAATCTCGAACATGTGCAGTACAAATCCATCATTTTTGAAAAATTTGATACTTGCACTGAGTGCAAAGACATATGCCATTCTCTCTCCCGAATCCAAAGATGCCATGTGATACCACGTGGAGATGTTAGGTCACTCAATATGTGATACATTTAATTATATACACTAAATTTGATTCTAAAACCCTAATTTTTTCTAGTTGATTACAAATACAAATTCTTCATAAAAGACAAATTCAAAAACCCTAGTTTCTTATATATTTAATTAAACATTTACATTTGATTATATGTTCTATTTCTTTCCTAATTTTTACATATATTTGATTATATATATTAATATTAAACCTAAAATCCTATTTTTTATATATTTAATTATATATTTAATTTAATTCAAAAATCTTAATTTCTTATATATTTAATTATACATAGTACATTGGATTATATGTTGTACTTTTTTCCTAGTTTTTATATATATTTATTTATGTATACTAAAATTCTATTTTTTATATATTTAATTGCATATATTTATTTTGATTCAAAAACCATAATGTATACTAATATTTATTTATGTGTACTAATATTTATTTATGTATACTAATATTTCAATTGAGCCCTAGTTCTTTTCATATTTATTTATTTATACTAATATTTATCGTGGAACCCTGGTTCTTTACATATCTAATTACATATACTAATTTTAATACTGAAACTCTAATTTCTTATATATTTAATTATACATAGCATATTTGATTAATGTACTAATATTTTTTATTTTATATATATATATATATATATATATATATATATATATATATATATATATATATATATATATATATATATATATATATATATATATATATATATATTTGATTATATATATTAATATTAAACCTAAAATCCTATATATATATATATATATTCAAAAACCCTAATTTCTTATATATTTAATTATACATAGTACATTTGATTATTCATTCTAATTTTTTTCTTAACTTTTATTTGATTATATATATTAATATTAAACCTAAAATCCTATTTTTTATATATCCATTTATATGTATTTATTTTAATTCAAAAATCCTATTTTTTTTCCTATTTAGTTATACATAGTACATTTGATTATATATTCTAATTTTTTTCATGAATTTTATTTAATTTTATATACTTATATTAAACCTAAAATCCTATTTTTTTATATATTTAATTATCTATATTTATTTTAATTCAAAAACCCTATTTTTTAATATATTGTGTGTATGCATGTGTAAAAACCCTAAAACCCTAATCATAAAACACCTAGACCTAAAACATTTATATGTGTGTATGTGTGTATACATGTCTATATATATGTGTATGTGTATTATGTGTGTATATGTGTATGTATGTGTAAAAACCCTTAAAACCTAATCCTAAAGACCTAGACTTAAAACATGTATATATGTGTATGTTTGTATGCATGTGTATATAAGTGTATGTGTATATGTATTATGTGTGTATATGTGTATATATGTGTATGCATGTGTAAAAATCCTAAAACCCTAATCCTAAAGACCTACACCTAAAGCACTGATGCCAAAAAGCTCCTACAAAACAAAAGAAAAGAGAAATTAGGAAAGAGAAAATATAGAGAAAGAGAGACGGTGAAAGAGTACGTTATCGAGATGCAAGATCTAGAGAGAGAGAGAGAGATGTGTATGTAAAAAGAGAGAGGTTTGTGTGTGTGTGTGTACACAAGATGATCGTAATGCAGGTGGATAAGCACAATGTATGTGCCCAAACTCGACAATAATAGTATGCAGTTCAAAATAGAAGGGAGTTTTGAGTTTTTGCTATGAGGTTATTAAAACATGTCGTCAGTATAAGCATTGCTATAGACATCAGTATAAGCATCGGTATTCCCACAAATATACCGACACATATATCAGCGCTTATGGATGCTTATATGAGTGCTTATACTGGCAATGATATGTTATGATGCCTATAACAACGATAAGTTTTCAACGATTATACCGATGGTCAAGTGACCATCGGTATGGTTAATGTGGTCTTTTTGGGCATTTTCAATGGTCATATCGACACCAGAGTGTGATTGTCGGTATGGGTAGCATTAGTATGCCCCTCATATGTTGTATGATAAGTCAAAGAAATGCATTTTTCTTGGATATGCTCAAGAAGGCCGACTTGGATATCGCTTATGGGATAGTGAAACATGATCCATGATGAGTAGTGATGTCATTTTCAATGAATCTAAGATGCATAAACAACCAATTAGGAGGTTGAGATGAGGAGAGTAGTGTTTGAGGATAGTAGTTCTCCATTTAGCATGCATAAAAATGCTACACATAGAGATGATCAAGAGAATGTCCCATCAAATCAGTGTGCAAATGTTATTGTTCAGCAACCATTGAGAATTTTGCACGTGTCTTGCATCCACTTGATAGATTTGTTCCAAGTTTGGATTTTGTTATGCTAATAGATGTTGATGTGCCTTCTTGCTACAAAGAGGATATGCAGACAGAGGATCATGTCAAGTGGGAGCGTTCCATGAGGAGTGAATTGGATCTTATTCACAAGAATGGTACTTGAGATTTAGTACATTTGCCAAAGGTTAGGAAAGCTTTACCATGTAAATGGGTATATAAGTTGAAATTCACATAAGATAGTGCTTCTCCAAAGTATAAAGAATGACTTCTTGCAAAGGGTTTTGAGCAACAACATGGCATTGATTTCGAGGAAATCTTCTTTCGAGTAGTCAAGATGACTACCTTGTGCATGTTGCTTGGATTCATTTCAATGGAAGACTTAGAGCTAGTCCAAATGGATGATAAAACTACGGGCTTATATGAATTAAATGATGTGGATTCATTTGAATTAAGTGGATTAAATGATGTGGATTCATTTGAATTATGTGGATTAAGTGATGTGGATTCATTTGAATTAAGTGGAGTAAATGATGTGGATTCATTTAAATTAAGTAGAGTAAATTATCAAAATTTATTTGAATTAAGTGGATTAAATGACATGGATTCATTTGAATTATATGGATTAAATGATGTGGATTCTTTTGAATTATGTGGATAAAATGATATGGATTCATATGAATTATGTGGATTCATTTGAATTAAATGGGTTAAATGATGTGGATTCATTTGAATTAAGTGGATTAAATGATGTGGATTCATTTGAATTAAATGGAGTAAATGATGTGGATTCATTTGAATTCAGTGGAGTAAATCATGTGGATTCATTTGAATTCAGTGGATTAAATGATGTGGATTCATTTGAATTAAGTGGATTAAATGATGTGGATTCAATTGAATTATGTAGAGTAAATGATGTGGAATCATTTGAATTAAGTGAAGTAGGTGATGTGGATTCATTTTAATTAAGTGGATTAAATGATGTGAATTCATTTGAATTAAGTGGATTAATGACATGGATTCATATGAATTATGTGGATTAAATGATGTGGATTCATTTGAGGTCAAAGTAATGTTTTTTTTTGTAGATTCGAAAGTAAAACATGGCAGGAATGCTATATGTGAATAATGACCTTGATCAGGTTGAATCTCAAAGGATTTTGTAAGAACAGACTGCTTAATTTGCACAATCGGGATTAGCATTTTTATTCCACCAAGATTTAGAACCAAAGGGATTAGAAGGAGAACCACTATCAATGAAAGAAGTTAAAAAGCTATGTCCAAATCATTTTGTTCGTGATGTTCTTTTTTGAGTTACAAGAAGGGTGAAAGAAGGATCATCATTAAAGCTTGTTGACTTACAACATAAAGGATTAGCAGGAACTTTACTTTGACACTTTATTCAAGTTGAAAGATCATTACCAAATAATAATCAAATAGCACTATATTTCATTCAAAAAGTTTTTGTACAATATCAAATAGCACTATATTTCATTCAAAAAGTTTTTGTACAAAATATTCTTCATCAACATGTAGATTGGGATGATCACCCAAAGAATATTGGTATAGGTTTGGGCTCTCCTCAAAATCTTGCAAAATTTCATAATCAAGGACACGAAGGCCCTCTTCCTCAAAAGTATCCCTATATTTTTCTACTTGAAGAACATAAGCTTATCCATGTCTTATCATCACATGGAGCACAACTATACAATGATGGATTAACAATTCTTGGATTACGAAGAACAATTGATGATCAACAAAAGAAAATTGATGATTAGAAAATTGAGCGAAGATTTTATGCATATGAGAACAAATATGGAAGACTATTGGAGGCAGCATCATCTTTTGATCAGTTCATTACTGACAAATTATTTAATCAATAATGCTGAATAGAAAAGCCAATTTTTATAATATTTAGAATCATCACTTTATGATAAAGACTTCATTTTTGCAATTGAATCTAACCAAAGTATTCAAAGCACATCATTTTTTTCATTTTTAATATCATCATCATGTTGGAGTTTGAGGTCTGTGGAAGTGTGCGAAGAGCACAAGGAAGAAGAAGAAGAAGCTTGGAGCACAACACACAATACTGAATGTATTACCAAGAGAATGTACAAATATAAATGACCCATTAGGGTTATAGGCATATTACAATCTGGGGGGGAAAACCTCCTAAAGAGGAAAAGAAATGCCCTAGTGGTCCTAGTGTGTTCACACACATAATCAACATAAAACAACATTTATTACAGAATTTGGTGCATATGTGTTTACAATTATGAGTTTTGGATTGAAAAATGGACCACCTTTATTCAATTATGTGGCACACAAAGTTTTTTAGCCATATTTTTAGGACTTTATGCAAGTTTTTGTGGATGACTTTCCAGTATTTGGAAAGAAGGTGCAACACTTGCCGCATTTGTGGTCTTGTTTTGACAGATGCAGAAAATTCAAAATGGTGTTGAATCCGTTTAAAAGTGTTATTGCAGTAAGGAGTGGTATCTTCTTGGGTCATGTCATTTCAAGTTAGGGAATGGCTATTGATATCAAGAAAATTGAGGCTATTGAGATAGCAAAAGCTCCGATCAATGTAAAGGAAGTAATGAGGTTTGTAGGTCAGATTAAATGGCATGCTAGATATTTGAGGTACTTGGCAAATATCTCATTACCTTTGACACAATTAACTAAGAAAGATGTTCCTTTTGTATGGGCTGAAGCTCAAGAGAAGGCTTCCCAGTTATTAAAGAAGATGGTTTCAATAGCATCGATCTTGGAGCCTCCAGATTGGTTTTTACTTTTTCACATATTTTTTGATGCATCGGATGTAGTAGTAGGAGCAGTGTTGATGTAGCAAAAAGAGAAGGGATGGTATAGAATAATTTATTATGCTAGCAGAGTATTGTCCTCAACCAAAAGGAATTATGCAGTTACTGAACGAGAGGCATTGGCTATGGTATATGCTTATTTGTTGGGTAATAAAGTGGTTTTTCATGTAGATCACCAAGCTTTGGTATATCTTATTAAGAAGCCTTTGTTAATAGGACGATTTACAAGGTGGATGCTTTTACTTTAGGAATTTAATTTTGTGATTGTTCATACCCCAGGAAAAGAGCATGCTATGGTTGATTATTTTGGTAGATTAGAATCAAGAGAAGCACCAGTTGGAGTGAATGATGACTTACCATGTGTAGAATTGTTTAATGCTCAGATTGCTGACTCTGATTCTTGGTATGATCAGTTGTGAGCATTCCTAACGGATGGAGTATTTCCTCAGAAGTTTACACCTGATCAGAAAAAGAAATTTGCTTTAAAAGTAGGCCATATTTGGTGATATCACATGCATTATATAAAAAAGGTATGGATCATGTGATTAGATGATGTGTGCCAGATTTTGAGAAACTAGTTTTTTTGCAGGAAGCCCATTCAGGAGCAGCAAGAGGAAATTTATCAGCGGACATTACAAGTAAGAAGATTTTATAGGCTAGATTATGGTGGCCTACAGTACTAAAGGATGCTCATGAATTTGCCAAAAGGTGTGTCATTTGTCAAAAAATAAGTCAACCAAATAATTTAGATAGAATGGCTGATCACCCAGTTTTACCATTAGATCCATTTCAAAAATGCGGGATGGAATTTTTTGGTCTAATTAAGGCAATTACTCAGCGTGGGAATCGGTATATTTTACTAGAAACTGATTATTGTACAAAGTGGGTAGAAGTGATTGCCCTTAAAGATAATAAGGTAGCTAGTGTAGCAAAGTTTCTCTACCATAATATCATGACCAAATTCGGATGTCCAGTGGAATTGGTGAGTGATAGAGGAGCTCATTTCCTTAATGAAGTTATTTCAGAGCTAACAAAGACACATTTTATTATGCACAAAAAATCCACAACATATCATCCACAGGCAAATGGTCAGGTAGAAAGCATTAATAAAAATTTATTGAGGATTCTCAAAAAATTAGTTCATGATAATAAAAAAATTGGGATTTGCTTCTAGATTGGGCATTATGGTCATTCAAAAGTGCCTTTAAGGTATCAATGAGAATGATGCCATTCATGCTAGTGTATGGCTTAGTAGTTGTGGTCCCAATGGAGTTTGTGGTCCCAAGTTTGCGTGTTACAGCAGAAAAGATGTCTTTGAAAATATCCATCAAGCATAGAAGTAAGTATCTTTTGCAATTGGAGGAAGACCGTTTAGTTAGTACATGTTGGGCTATAGGGTGTGCACATGTTTTCTCTTGTGCATAAGAACACTCTTTTATGTATACTTGAGGGTTTGCACATGAGAACACCCTCTTAGGCCCCTTTTTAATATTTCTCCTAAAGTAAGGCTTTTGGAAGCTTGTAAATACCCACTTTTTTGGTAGAAGTCTAGAAACATCCCCATGCATGTATTTCTTTGATATGGTTGTTAGAGAAGAATCTTTTTGGGATATGTTAGTTAGGCACATGCCCCCTTTTTTACTAGTCATAGGAGCACATGGGGAAACGTGCTTAGCCTATATATAGAGGCTCATTTTTGTGAAGAGGGGAGCTTTTGGTTTGACGTGCTCTCATGTGTATATCTTTTTAATGGAAGAACTCTCTTTTCTCTTAAGGCTTTATGCATGTGTATTTAGTCTTAGAGTGTGAGAGAGTGAGGTGTGTGTGCATGCTTGTATTTCCTATGTGTGTAAGTAGAAGGTTGCATTTTCTTGTATTTACATATGTGACTAGGATCCTTGACACCCTTCTCTCCATGTTTTCAAGCATGTGGCAAAGCTGCGGACTGATGGCCAATGGCTTGAACATGTTGGAGGTTGGGTTGGATGAAAGGAGAGTCATTCTTGAGCCTTCCTTCTTGCTTCCATGCAAGGTGGTGTGGGTCTAGGCTTCCCAAGGGCATACTACAACAATAAATCTGGCACCGTTGCTAGGGAGAACGACCTTTCATCACTTGGAGAGCTCAAGAGCATCTGGTAAGATATTGATTTGCAAAATTTCTGTTTATACACTTAGGTTATGTGTGTTGGCATGACATTTTCACCCTTCCATTTGACCATTAGCTCCCCATTTCCATGTTTTTGTAGGGTAGTTTTAGTTCATTTTTGTTGTGACACAAGAACACCCCCTAAACCCCCTTATCTCTCTCTTTCTCTCATACACACATACACACTCCCACACATTCATTGTGGCATCACTCTCACCACAACCACCTCTTTGAATGATTGCCTTGGGTAGAGGGATGAGGGGCACCTCCTCTTTGGCCCCATCCTTTTGTTCATTTTTCAAAGAAAATAACTCCCACAAAAAGAGAAGTTTTGGAAGTTTGGTACTTCAAAATCTGACGAACCCACCTGCTCCATTCGATTTGATAGGAAATTTGGGATCCTCTTTTTTATTGTTCGCATTCTAAGCTTGGAGACATTTTCAGTTGTGTTTTCTCTTACATAATTTACGATGGACATGTTTTTTCTTAAAGAGAGGCACGAATTCCTATGTGGGGACCAAGCCCGCTCATTCACCCTTTCTCTTTCTTTTTGATATCTGAAAACAAATTGGTCACTTTCATTCCTATCATGGCAAGTGCATCTTTGCACGCAGTTCTCCCCCTCATTTCCCCCTTCTTCGATCCCTTGCATGCTCATTCCTACTCCATTGTTGCCTTCATGACCATCGATCTACTAAAGATTAAGCAGCAACAACCTTGTGATGTCCCCCCCAGGTATGGAGATGCTTGGCCTAGAGCATGTATGTGCATCTCTTTTCGGATGCACCCATAAAATTCTCTTGTCCATGACTCTAATGTTGGGTGGATGGTGGACTAGATGCACCTCTACAGACATTTCACCATGACTCAAGGGCTGAGCCTTGGGCTTCCCGCTGAGCTTGTCTGTTTATGTCTCTTGATTTCATGCTCATGAACCTCTGAAGGTGAACTGTGCAAGATCAATCTATGGACTCAAAAATATTCTTTATTGCTCTCAGATGATGCTTGTTTGATTATGAAAGTTGTCGAATTCAGGCCCTTTTGCTAATACTATGCTCTCGATCACCTACGCTTGCGATTGAGTCCATCTCCTGCTTTTTAGATGTTCTTCCACCTATCATGTATGGGACTTGGGGGCAGAAGGATCCATGCTTGGGAGGGAGGGGTGTACTACTCTTCTCTCACCCCACTGCTTGCCTCCTTCTCATTCTACTTGCAGGTCGAGCTATGCTCCCAGCTCCTCTATGTTGCAAAATGGCCTCAGTGCTCCCTCTATCTTCATGGAGTTCATGATATCCTCAGCAACCATTTTGAGAAGGGCCTCTATTTCCTTGCACATCTCTCTTCAAGTCACTTTTGCATCAAATTGAAGGCATTCCTTTCGAACATTGTGATCACGTAGAGTTTTGGGTGAATGAAATTTAGCTGAACTCTGAGAGGGGAATGTTTTATTCTCTACAAATCACTACTTCCATCCTAAAAATCCTCTGTATGTTTTTGCATGGGTGCTAACTTTATTGCAGAAGATGAAAACAAAATTTGCAGGAAAAACTTTTTGCCACAAGATGGCAAATGAGGGAAACTTGTTCATCTTGGGTCCAATCGTTTCTTTTTTTATACTAATCTCCAACCATCTCTCATGGATGGTGATCTCAGCGCCAATCTCTACCAGAAGACCAAGATTTTTTGAGTTAAACTATGGGCGCTTATCTACGTGGGTGCGGTGAAAGTAGATAGGTACTGCATTCTAGAGAAGGCTATGTCAATCTCACAATCAACAATAGTATGAGTGAAGGGAAGCTAGAGAAAGGGGTGATTTGTGTTGGAGTCTTGCAGAAAGGGTCCCATGAGCAATGATAGGCAACAACGAGAAGCCACCACATTTGTCATTGCAGTTGAAGATCACATAATTCTTCCTGCTGCTCTTAGCACTGCATCATGATCCATCCATCTAAGTGCTACTCTAATGGTTGCAAGCTTGCTTATGAAAAAACAACAATTTTGAGAAGACCGACTTAGGTGAAAGAAAAAAGAGATTTTAGCAGTAGCTATGGTGTTATCTGTTTGAAAAGCATCATAGGCGATCAAACGAGCTTTATTTTTGGTATAAACTTGAGAGTGACATAAGAATAGATACTAGATGCACTTGTGTTGAAAGAGGCTCGCATGGATTTTGCTGAACTAAAGTCTTGTATTGAAGATCAATATGTACACTTGTCTGCCACCAAGTTTAGTTGGGGAATGTGCCAATGGATCGAGCCATCTCTTGCTCCCCCTTGGTCCCATATTGCTTAGCATAAAGGATGTTCTTGCCCATCCCTATTTTCTCCAAAGGCTTGTCACAAGGTGTACGAGCAGGGATTCTGAAGCCACTGCCCACACTCATTGGGTATTTTCTCTTGGTTGAGGAAGATTTTACAACGGATCAGCCAAATATTTTCCACATTTTAAAACATGCAGTTGTTGAAACATGGAGCATAGGAGGGGAAGAATCTTGAACTATGACATGTATGACTCTAGCTCAAGCAATGAGGTGCAGATCAGATGAGTGAATACTCACCCACAATGCATATAGCTGGACTAGTCTGGATATGTTTGGAAATGCCTGAAGCCCATCAACTCTTTGTACTTGTGGTGACCTACAAAGCATAGCAAAGGAACCATTCAAAAATGTTATGAGAATTCATTCCTTGCTAGAGCATGAAAACATTATAGTTTTGTTGGACAATGAAGCAATCTATGACATGGGCATATCGATTCTTTCTATGTCTGCTGGGACCATACAACTGTTGAGCAGGTAGTCTTCTTTTTTTGGGGGATATCCTCTTACTCAGATTGCTAGAGGAATTTGAGCAATTAGAATTGGGTGAAAACAAGTTTTGGACTTTTTTTACTAGTTTGATGGTCATTGGCAACCATGGCTACATCAATTGCAGCAAAGATTAGGCTTCCTGTTTTTACTTTTTGTTCGTGCATGTATGGGGATTGTATGAAAGGAGCAGGTCCTTGGCTCTTGTGTACAATGGAATGTATCTTGGTTCTATGATAGGGCTTGCATTTTCTCCATCTTCAATACACAAATTCAGTTGGCCATCTATGTTCTAGCCAGTTGGTTTTTGGGGGCTCTATGGTACCTTGCTTGGCAATGTCTTGCCTCAAGTCTTCCTTTGGAAGATCCAAAGATATCTGTTGAAGAAAAAATGGGAGCAACTTCTGTCAAAGGCTCCAGTATGGGTTTTCATTGTGTGCCATTTATATCATAACTAAGGAACATTTATCTTGCTTACTTGGATTTTGACTTATTATTGCAAGGTTTTGAAGGTCAACCTTATGGAATCTAGGCTTTTCAGTATGCTACCATGGCTTACGATGGCCATAGCTGCAAGTCTAGGTGGCTAGACTACAGATACACTTATCAATAAAGGTGTATCAGTGACCAATGTCTACAAGATGTGGTTGGGGCAATCTAGTGCAACAATAGGCTTGAATGGTTTGGAGCTCACCTTCTTTTGCTCTCAGGAAAAGCTGAGAAAAAGCCACTTTTGCCTGCTCCAAAGTTGGCTGATACCAGGTTCAAAAAGCTACTGAAGTTACTCTGCCAAATTGAGCTCTACTTGCAGTTCTTGACGGTGAAGATGGGATCCTTTCTGTATCAGACCATCACCATGCAACAGATTTGTGGGCTATGGCCATCTCCAAAGGAACTTAGTAATCTTGAATGCATATCTATGATGCTCGGAAGCTACTACTTTGTTTTGTATACAATGGTTCAACTTGATTATGAGCAATGGGTTATCATGTTTTTGACTAGTCTAAACACTTATTCTAAAACTTTTGATGTTTATGGCTTCAAGTCCTCTTTCTTCCTTGCCGAGGTCATGCCATTGTTCACAAGCATACAGATTTGCAGATATCAAGGCTATTGTGAACTCGATATCTGAGTGTCATTGAAGTTATGTTGCAGCTTGTCACATCGGGTCATTGGTAATATCTATTCCATGACTATTAAGTCTGGTCTATTCCATCTGGATGTTTGTCTTCTCCATGGTGAGGAGAACAACAAGGCCATACAACTGCCACTTACATCTAACGAGCTCGATAATGATATCTTGCCAAAGTTCTCATTCTACAGGTCTATGATGTCAACATGCCTTCTACAGCTAACATTGGCTTTGGTTCTTGTGCAACTCATTGTGAGGCATCTTCCACACACAAATTGTTTGTTCCATTGGCTCTTGAAACTAGTACTAAAGTTTTTTGGAAAAGCTTTCACCTAAGGCAACATAGAAAGCAAAACATCAGGGGACTGAATGGAAGAAGATCAGAAGGGAACCTTCACCAAGTGAGGGTGTTCTTCTTGGAAAAACCTAATTAAAGGTGAGAAAGGCAAGGATGGATGCAGGATGCTACAATGTTCAGGACATTTCAGTGAGCAATTCGACACTCAAGTATTTCCCAATAAGGTCATCCCCTCTGCTCTCTTTGTGTATCCTACCAAGGAGAGCTAAGCCTTGAAGCTCTTGTGGTTGCTCGACTCTCACAACATCGACTGCACCCCATCCAAACTACTGACATGGCATGAAGAACTTGCCGATTTTTATGAGGGGGTGACTACAAGAAGAGTTGGGAAGAAGACGAATCAACTCTAATGAAACTGCTAAATCCACAAGGGTTGGAACAATTGCTCATGGTGTTTGAGCACTACTGAATGGACCCAACTTCCAACCTGGTAGAGTGGCTCCATGGTCGATGCACTTCAAACTAAATGAAGAATAAGCAATCGGTGTGTTGTTCCTTTGCAAATAAGCAATGACTAGCATGGCCCTTTTGTAATTTTTTCATTGAACTCATCACTCTTTCATACTTGGTGTGTGCTCTTTGAATATATTGAACCTCATATAGTGATCTGAAGTGGAGCATCATAGGCAAGGCAGCTCTCAAAGACAAGCATACTCCCAAAATATGCTTTAGGGAAATTCTCTCTGACTCATGACCAAGCATCCTAAGAGTCCCAAAAGAATCTTGGGCACTCAACCACTATAGCTCGGCCAACTACTCTGGATAATAGTGTCAACTTTTCTCAAATTAAGAAACATAGCACATAATTCCATCCAGCCTTGAGGATTGGAATGGAGTGCAAGGAAATTATGCTGCTGGCCAAGCTCATCCTTATTCAGAAGCTACTGGAAGTAGGGATAAGGCATAAAGCCACATGAAGACTTAGCTGCTCTTTAAGAGGATTGTGAGGTTATTGGAGGAGATGTTTTGAACAGGCAAAATACACCATACACATTTACAGGCATATGGTAAGATGAAGCTATAGGTCTGTTCAAAACACAATTACATAAAATGGATTTTGATTGCAAGGGAATGGCTCTAATTTGAAGGATGCTAATTTCATGGCTTCACATAGAGGCTGACCAACCTATTGGAAGCTTTGTTCTCTCTCAGACCTTTCCTATGTAATTTCTTTAATGTGAAATGTTTATGTAATGGGGAAATGCAGATACGAGGATTGTATCCACTCTCTCAACTACCCTGGGGAGGTTATGTCAATTTCTAGAGTCAAAAAAATAGCCCTACCTATGTTGATGCATGCTTTTCATCATCTCTTTTGTTTGAACACTTAACAAGAAGAATTTATGATGAATTTCAAATGGTTGCCTGTGTTATTTTTATCTGACTTGTGTAACCAAGCTTGACAGATTCAGGACATGATGGATATAGGGATGCTACTAGACAGGGGTGGATGACTGCCCCATGAGGGGATTGTGTACGTTGCCCTTGCCCTCACTTGGAGATGATGATCTATATTATCTATTGTTTATAGTTGTTTCTCAAATTCTCAAAGTGGGTCCTCCACTCTGATGTGATCACGTCTGCTCATATGGTTAGGGTTGATAGTCAGGACCCGATGGTGATTTTCTTTTGTGACCTTCCCTTCTAGGGGACTATGTCTCAAGTCCTATCTAAAAACAACAAGATACCAAACATGCTTTCTACATGCTGGTGATGGTGCACACTCACCAATCAAGAAGCTGGATGGGTGCTAAAGCTGGTGGTGCCGTGTTGATCTAATTCTTACTTAGATTGTGCTGTCAGATATTGGACTTGAGCTATGAAGAACCAACATGGTGAAAAATTAGATTTCATCTAAAAATGGAACTAACAAGGGATGGCTGCATATTTGGCAACACAGGCTACTCTTCATGATTGTTGGGTTGACTTCCCCTTAGGGGGATTGTGTCGCTCAACATTGAAGGACTCTACAGTACCCTGAAGACCTGAAGACTTGAAGAATTTCAGACCTTAAGACATGAACATTTGAAGACTCAAAGCAGTTCAGCTATGTATGATACCCTTCTCTTAACTTTGTCGAGGACGACAAAGTCTAGGGGAGAAGAGTGTTGGACTATAGGGTGTGCACACATTTTCTCTTGTGCATAGGAACACTCTTTTATGTATACTTGAGAGTTTGCACATGAGAACACCCTCTTAGGCCCCTTTTTAATATTTCTCCTAAAGTAAGGCTTTTGCAAGCTTGTAAATACCCAGTTTTTTTGGTAGAAGTCTAGAAAAATCCCATGCACGTATTTCTTTGATATGGTTGTTAGAGAAGAATCCTTTTGGGATATGTTAGTTATGCGCATGTCCCTTTTTTGACTAGTCATAGGAGCACATGGGGAAATGTGCTTAGCCTATATATAGAGGCTCATTTTTGTGAAGAGGGGAGTTTTTGGTTTGACATGCTCTCATGTGTATATCTTTTAATGGAAGAACTCTCTTTTCTTTTAAGGCTTTGTGCATATGTGTATTTAGACTTACAGTGTGACAGAGTGAGGTGTGTGTGCATGCTTGTATTTCCTATGTGTGTAAGTAGAAGGTTGCATTTTTTGGTATTTTACATATGTGACTAGGATCCTTAACATGCTTCTCTCCATGTTTTCAAGCATGTGGCATAGCCGCGGGCTGATGGCCAATGGCATGAACATGTTGGAGGTTGGGTTGGATGAAAGGAGAGTCATTCTCGAGCCTTCCTTCTTGCTTCCATGCAAGGTGGCGTGGGTCTAGGCTTCCCAAGGGCATACTACAACAGTGCATATTAATTGAAATAATCCAAAGATGGAGACAAGCCTAGGTGAACATGAATGTTAAATTTAAAGTATTTCAGGTTGGAGATTGGGTTATGGTATACAATTCCAAGTTAGGGCCACATCTAGGAAAGCTTACTTTGAGATATAAGGGTCCATATCAGATTGTGCAGGATTTGAGACAAGGGAATTTTCTGGTAGCAGATGTCTTTGGTACAAAAATGGAAATACCTATTAATGGATTTTGTTGGAAGAAATTTCAAGGAAAACCTCCTCGCATGGATTGGTTAGCAGCCAATTGGGTACAAGTAATGTTTAATTCTGATATTCCAATCAGTAGCAATAATGATCACCGAGGCAAAGAGGATTACTTATCTGCATTTTTCTTTGCGGTGACATGTCTTCTCGATGGTGATTGGTTGAAGCTGATATTAGGTGGTTTATCAACATTTCAATGGATGCCAGGTCAAGATTTGAGAGTTAGGCTACTGTCAGTCGGATCTCATATAGTCTGAATTCTGACTACCTGAGGAGAAACAATTGGATTATGGTTGGTCAGACTTTGCTCCCTCGGAAGTAATAAAGTCAGATTCTGGTTATTAATGAAAGCTCAGTGAAAAATTATTTTTAATTACTACATTGGAGCATGGGTTAAAGTTCAATTATTATGTGGATTTTATCTCCGACTATATAAATCACGGATAGGCCGGGTAAGGTACATTAATGGTCTTATTGTACGTACAAGTCATGTAGCGCAACTACGTTTGAGGTTGACTTGTGTAGTTGAGAGGTGCGTTTCTATGCATAGAACCAAGATAGCCAGTTTGTAACAATGATCCAGCCTACTTCCACTGCAGACATGAGAGGTTGACTTAGAAGGAAGGAAACCATGGTACAAAAGGAGGAATCATCGTCTGAAGAAAGTAACAGTTTTCTAGAGGAAGAGGACAAAGCAATGCAGGCACCATCATTTGCCAGCAAGCTAACATAGTCACTAATGGACCCATTTACAAATTTAAACTTGAAATTGATGCAAGTGCTCCGGTGAATTCGGCATGGCTATAGAAAGTATCGCTATTTGCTTTTGCCACACTACTGTGGGAGAATCAGAAGCTGAATTGTTACATGAAAAGCCAAATTGAAATACTAGAGAAGACCAAAGGGTAAATGTTGTCCCAAGAATGATTATCATGTGAACTCATTGTTGAAATATTTTAGTTACCTATTTTAAAAGAGCTTTCCATACCTAAGTTCCCTGAGGATGCTCTATGTAAAGAATTTGGACCCCGGGAGGGAGGCAAGCAATATTACATGCTTAAAAATGTATCATATGCTACACCAAAATAATTGAAATGGTATTTGGAGTGGTTATGTTTTATTGTCAAATATGACTATATATCAAAGGAAAACTATGTTGTCCTATGTTGGGCAGAGAAAGGGGAACATGTGAGTTGGGCTCATTGGCTATATGATAGGATGTATGGGGAAATTTTTCTATCCGATAAGTAGAAAACGCAGTCCACTAGTGGGTTATCAATATACATGGTTGCATTATTCCACTTTATGCAAAAGGTGGAGGCATAGTTGTTCAGCAGCCTGTGTCATCTCTGTCTAGGCAAAAAGATGAAGATTGCATTATAGTTGATAATCAACACGATGATACATATGAGGCATTATTGAAAGTTGGGTATGGAGTGGAGGAAGTAGTATCTGTCATTAAGAAGTTGAGAAAGGAGGCTCCTAAAGTGATTGGATTGCCTGCAACACCTATCAATATAACAGAGGAGTCTAAATTGCCTATGAAGAGCGGAAAAAAATTTAGATTGTCTAAGAAAAGAATATTAGAGCCGTCTTTTGAAGTTAGTAAGGAGGTTCAGGATTTAACATATTAGAGCCGTCTTTTGAAGTTGAAGACGACAGTAAGAAATCACTTATTGAGGATTTAGCATAGCCGTCTTTTGAAGTTAGTAAGGAGGTTCAAGAGTTGAGAAGCAGGATATATTGTAGCAACTAGGAGAGTTAAAGGAAAAATTGCTAGAGTAAAATTTCAAGAATGATGTCGAGGTTCAGGATCAGTAGACTATGATGCAGGAGGAAGAAGATCAAGGAGTACTTGTGGATCAAAGGGAGATTCAAAAGGAAGCAAAGAAAGAGGACGAGATTAAAGCAGTCCCAAACATGATATAAGAGGAGAATATGAACAGGGAGTTGAGTTTAGTTGTGCTCGATCAAGGATTTGTGGATTCGAGTCAGATTTTTGCAAAATCATCCATCGAGCTATGCCACATGTTAAGGGGAGAAGATTATGTTTTCTGTTCTTGGTCGTAAAAGAGAGAAGAACATGAGAGAAGAAAGAAAGAAGGTCACGAGGAGAGTCAAGAAGCTTAGTGAATGTAGAAAACTCAGTAGTATTGTTCTGTATTGTCAGTAGTAGTGACTGTTGATTGCAAAACTCTTGTAATTCCTAATAATTTGAAAGATATTAGTGAAGTTTTTGCTTAATCAGATTTGTCATGTGTGGATTTACATCTATCTCAATGATTTAGTCTTGAGTATGTGTTGATGCAGAAAGAAAGCAGTGTATTTGGTGTGTAATTTATGAGTATTTGTTGTATGAATGTGAGATTCAGTTTTGATATTGTTCTTTGAACAGTTCTACTGTGTGAGAGAGTAGTTATGTATTGTTGAACACCAAAAATTCCTACATAGTGGAGTTAGCCAAGTGGAAGGACACTAAGATATGGGAACCATGAGTATCCAACCCTATGAGGACAAATTTGATTTCGAGATCACATGACTGGCCCATTTTGATGTAGTCCTAAGTAAGCAGTGGCATTATAGGAAACGATGATTCATAGAGTTTGCTTCACATGTGTACTAGTTTGAGCACAAGGGAAAGGTTTGCATACCAAATTATGGGGATTTGAGAAGAAACATCATGCATGATAACCATGATGTTCCTTATGTAAGACATCATGGTGTTGACAAGACCATTGAGCTACTTAGAAGAACATTTAGGTGGCCTAGATTGCTAGAGATTTCCACATATATGTTCAACAATGCTTTATGTGTTAGGTAAAAAAGGCAAAAAGGGTTAAGACACCAAGAGTCTTTTACATCCTTTATGGATTTCAAAGAACAGCTAGGATAGTGTATCCATGAACTTCATAGTGGGGTTATCGTGGACCCAAAGGAAGCAGGATACTAGTAGTGATAGATAGATAGATAGATTGAGCAAGATGGCTCACTTCACACCCATGCAAGAGATGGTAGAAGCTCCACAAGTAGCAAAGCTATTTATCCAACATGTCTTCAGATTGCATTGGTGATCGACATCCATAGTTTTGGATAGGGATGCTATTTTTGCATGACACTCCTTGAATTTTTCCTTTGATAATCGGAAACTGTTATTGAAAATGAGTATTAGTGACCATCCACAGATAGATGGTCAAACCAAGAGAGTCAATTAGATTCTATAAGACATGTTTAGGGCATATGTTTCATAGAGACATGAAGATTGGGATAGTTATTTTCCATTGGTACAATTTTCTTATAATAATAGACCTCATTAAGTGACATGAAATTCTCCTTTTGAGATGAATTATGGCATGAGTCCCACTGCTTTCAGTGCCATAGGGGTCCCAAAGAAATGTCCTAGTGATTTGGAGTTCATAGCAAATCTCTAGACAAATTTAGAAATAGCTAAAGCCAAGATGTAGCAAGCATTTGATAGGGCAAAAAATATATTGAAAGGAAGAGATCTCCTAGAGCCTTCAAAGAAGAAGATGTAGTTTTTCTTCAAGTGCCAGCTAGATCAACTTCACTATAAATAGGGAATTACACTAAGCTTTCACCAAGGTTTTGCCAACCCTAGAAGATAGTTAAGAAGCTTAGGGATGTTGCCTGCCATTTAGAGCTTCCCGTATATTGCAGAATCCATCCAATGTTTCATGCTAGTAAACTTAGAAAGTATATTTCTAGGAAGGGTAATCTAATAGAGGGTATTTTTTCTTTACAAGAAAGTGAAAACATACATGGTTCTCCAGATAGGATACCAGATAGAAGACAGGAAACATTGTCATTTAGGAGTATCTTTTAGCCTAAAGAAGATTATCGCTCATAGATTCTACTTGGGAATCAGAAGCTCTACTTTGCAAGTACGTCCCTCATTGATCATTGAGTTAAATGATCTTTAGAAGGGGGATAGAGTGTTAAACATTGGTCTACAGAGACCTTCACATGTGTGTGTGGGACAAGGGCTAAGTATAGCCAAGGTCCCTATCTTAGGGGATATCCTAAGTTACCTAAAGGGTAATGAGAATGAGTGTGCATGATGGCCACATTTCCACACTAGAGCATTCGACTTGAGACTATGACCGGAGGGGTGTCAACAATGCCCTAGATGAAGCGATGACTTGCTCTGATACCAATTGTTGGAGTTTGAGGTCTACAGAAGCACATAAATAGCACAAGGAAGAAGAAGAAGCTTGGAGCACAACACACAATGCTGAATGTTACCACTAGAATGTACAAAGATAAGTTAACCATTAGGGTTATAGGTGTATAAACAAGCTGAGGGAAAAAACCCTAAACCAAAAAATATCAACACGAAGGTGATGACCAAGAAGCCAGCAGGTAAATCATTACCCAAAATCATTGAAATAGCTAAATCAAGACAAGTAAAGAAAAAGAATCAAGGTGTGTGAGGAGGATTCAATTACAATCAAACTTAAAGAAGATTCAAGAAAGATTGCTATTAATTTAGAAGGACCAACTCATGAGGAGATCATAGCAGCAAAGAGAGAAGCTTCGTCAGATGAAAACATCAAGGGTCATAAAATGGCAATACAACACATATGCTAATTTTACACATACCTCATCTTTTCACAAAGTGTACAATCATAACATAATGTTTGAATAACTAATTTCTTTTTAAGATGATTTTTTCTTTTGTTCCTACTTCATTAATGACCAAGAAATCCTTGTAGGAGATAATTCCTTCCATCTTCAACATAATTGTTGTCTCTCCTTTAAAAGCTAGTCCTTTTGCATCTACTCCAATAAGGCATATGTCAATTTGCAAGATTTTTTCTTGTATGGACCAAGCCAACTCTACACGAATGACACTTTTAGATGTGCCCCTATCAATGAGTGACATTGTTCTTGTTCAAAAATCCAATGGTAACATGGCATGACCACATGATTTAACATTACAAAGTATGACATTTGTTGTATTAATGGTGTACAAACTGACTATGGAGTTGAATGGTTTTGAAAAAAAAAAAGCATTTGCATGCAATTTTTACCTTGGGAGAATTTTTTATTAAACTTCCCTTTGAGCTTCTTCCCACATGCATTCTTCCTTGGCCTTCTTAATCTTAGCAACTAGGAGTCTTTTGGACAACTTATCAACTAAGATCTGGGTATCTTTTCACTCAACATCCACCAATATAGCTGCATAAGATTTATCCATCAAGTGTTGGTAATTGGACCACACCTAAAGTGGAGATTTTATTAAAAAAAAGGATCCTTGTCCTCTTTTCTAAAGATTCGGACAAGTATTTTTAGCATGTAAACTAAAACTATATCTTATTCTTGTAAACCTTTTGATATGAGAATCATACTATGCTTTCTAGCCTCTTTTAGCAACATAAATACCTGCAATGGACCTAAGCCTAACTTCCTATGGTTGTTCTTGTAGCTTAACATCATTGGATAATTCATGGCTTGTCCACTTGTATTTTTCTACCACTCCTAGTGTCACAGGAATCAAGAATTCTAATGGTAAAATAATGTTTTCCCCATAGAATAAATTGAATGATGTCGTTCCTAGAATTGTTTTATAAAAAAATCAATAGGCCAAAACTACATGATAGAGCTTCTTGTCCCAATCGAGTGCTTTTTGTTCATTAGTTTGGTCAATACAGTACTGATCTTATTTGTAATCTTACCTTGACCATTGGCATGTGGGTGATAAGGGACCAATTTTTTATGCACTATTAGAAACTATTCTAGTAGGTATTCAATGATCTCATTTATGAAGTGAGTGCCCGTATCACTTAAAATTTTGATGGGACAATTGTATCAAGTGAAGATTAATTTAGAAAGAAATTTGATAGTTGTCTGAATTTTGTCACTTGTATTTCAACCCACTTTGTGAACAAGTCAATTGACACAATAATTTATTCAACATGTGAGCCTTTTTTTGGGAGAATCAATTTTGCATTTAGTAAATGCACTCATACTCATCATCGATCTCATTGACATTTGATATTTCCTAAAATAATAGTTTGTTCTTTGGTATATGTTGCATTGTTCCACAAAGCTTCTGCCATCCATGTGAAGAGTAGACCTCCATAATCCTACAAAGGGGATTTGGTTTGCATTTCTTTTAGGGGAGAAATGTTCTCTTTAGGCTCTTACATGGGCCATTTCAAGAATAGGTAAGTATTCATTGTCATGGATACAAACTTTTAAGAAATTATCCTTAGTTTATAGAGTTGAATTCCTATTGGTGCATAATCTTGAGCTTCTTCCAGTAATGCCATCTAGAAATATTTGATCTTATATTTAATCTATAATAGGCTTCTCCAATCTGGTGTTGCAATCACCCAACATAGCATGGAATGTTCAGTGGCACATTCTTTCTGTGCAAAACTGACATGCATTGATCACTTATGTCCTTGTCCATATGTCCCTAATATACATCTAGATGTATCAATTTTGGCAAAGTTTTAATTTGGGGAAAATGCCACCTCAAACTTGAGTGATGGGTTTGTGTCATGAGATTTCCATTTTCATTGTTGGCTATAGAGCAAGATAAGATACCTTGTTCGTCTCATCAATAGATACTTCCAATGATAATTTGAAGATCATTGACTCTCTTATCATGCATTTTTATCAAGGAAGAATATGGATGTAATGCACCATAAGCATAAGTACATAGGGTACAACCCGTTTTGAAACCACCTCTAGATTAAACAAATATGCATGTGGAAAATCATAAGAAATCGCTTGTAGAGGTTTTCCATTCATTAAACTAGAGAGGTAATTATATATATATATATATTTCTCTTCAAAAACCCTAGCTCTTTTCATATTTAATAATGTATACTAATATTTATCATAGAGCCCTAGTTCTTTATATATCTAATTATATATACTAATTTTAATCTTAAAACCCTAATTTCTTATATATATAATTATACATAGTACATTTGATTATATATACTAATTATTTTCCTAATTTATATATATATAAATATGAAACCTAAACCCCTTAATTTATATATTTAATTGTATATATTTATTTTAATTCAAAAACCCTAGCTCTTTTCATATTTAATTATGTATACTAAAATTTATTATAGAACCCTAGTTCTTGATAAAATTAATTATTTGTATTATTTTATCCTAAAACCTTGGGTTTTTCATTTAGTGAATTATATATACTAATTTTAATCCTAAAGATGTAAAACTCTAATCCTAAAAGCCTAACCATAAAACATGTGTATGTGTGTATATATGTATATGTGACGTGTGTGTATGTGTATGTATGTGTATGTGATTTATGTATGTGTATGTGTATGTGTATGTGTATGTGTATGTGTATGTGTATGTGTATGTGTATGTGTATGTGTATGTGTATGTATGTATATATGTGTGCATGTGTATATGTATGTATGCATGTGTGTAGGTGTGTAAAAACCTCAAACCCTGATCCTAAAGCCCTAACTCTAAAACATGTATATGTGTGCATGCATGTATATATATGTGTGTGTATATGTGTGTGCATGTGTGTATGTATATAAGAACCTAAAACCCTAACCCTAAAACATGTATATGTATGTACGTGTGTGTGTGTATATGTGACATGTGTGTGTATGTGGCTTTATGAGTATGTGTATGTATGTATATATGTGTGTATGTCTATGTGTATGTATGTGTTAGCTCAATAAATGGTCGGTTTTGGTGCACTAATATGTTTGTATTTGGCAGAAGAAGATGTTTGATTACAGGTACTTGAAGGGTGATCAAATGTTTGAAGGGAAGTATTTGCAACTACATGACGCCATCATGATCAGAATGGATCGGGAACTTGGTACTGCTGTTGGAAATGCATTGATAGACATGTATGTCAAGTGTGGCTTGATCAGAAAAGCACACGAAGTCTTCAATAGGCTTCCAATTATGGGGATGCCATGTTTGCTCTCAAATGTCTTGATGAAATGCAACTCAAAGGTGTGGCCCCGAATGCCGTCACTTATGTTTGCTGCTTGATAGCATGTGGAAGAATTGGAGACGTGGAAAAGGGGAAGGAAATACATGAAGAGATTGTTAGCAAGGGCTTATTAGAGACCCTTGCTCTTGGCAATGCTTTAGTGGACATGTATGCGAATTGTGGTTTTCTTAAAAGAGCATTAGAAGTGTTTGACATTCTTCCCAAGAGGGATGTTATTTCCTGGAATGCTCTCATGTCTGGTTATGTCAAATATGAGTATGGCATTAAAGCACTTAACTGCCTTGCACAAATGTAGATAGAAGGTGTCAATCCAGATTTTAGCACTCTTGTTTGTGGCTTGAAAAGCGCCGAGGGACAGATAAGGGGGGATACGTGGATTTCTTGGAGTGTGTGTAAGCGAAGCACAGACTTGGAGATCAGGAGGATTCGTGAATTTCGTAGTCTCTGGAAGGAAAAAGAGAGGAGAAATGGCCTACGATTCCCGATGCTATGCCCGATGATTCTTTAGCAAAAGGAGATACTTCTAAAGGGACACGACTGTATTACCATGCCGGCATATGTGCATGTGTAGGGAATCACTTTCTGTTTTGGGGAAAAAAACACAGGAGCGAAGCAGATCGGCTTTGAGTTTTTCTGCCAAGAGAAACAAAAAGGGCATCGAGGGAGGAGACAGGATCTTAGGCACGGAGAAAAGAAGTCATACTGGCTGAGGAACAGAAAAGTTTGCAGGTGATCTACTTGTCTTGCTCTGCATGCGCTGGATGTTTATGCGAGTTCTTGATCTATCCAGAGAAAAAGGGTTGGACAGGCCTGATTATGACGCATATTTGAGGGGACTCGGGGGGCGCTGGTTATCAAGATTGAGGGATGCACACAGACAAAGAATCGCCAGTGTGTAATGAGTAACAAATTGGAGCAAAGCTATGCTGGAAATTGTTCACATATGCTGAGTTCGATTGCATGTACAACGAGATATTACGGTTAGACCATGAATTCAATGCAGAGAAGATTGTTCATATATTTCGGAGCAATAAGAGTGTCGAAGCAGAAGCAATCGTTTGTTTTCCATTCAGGTATTTTCGAAGTAATTTTGTAAAAACAAAGCACACACTATTGCGCATTTATGGTAATGATCGCTCTAAGTGAGGAGGAGATATTATACTGTTCTGCACAATTACATAGATATGCAACGAATCGTGCATCTTCTGTGGGTTGTTTTATTTGTCGGAAACTTTTGGAGTATAGTTGATATATGACTGAGAGACACTTCGGTACTTTAAATTTGTGAGACTAAAAGCATCTCTCTGTTCGACGCTAAGTTGTTGATGTGTGGCTTTTTCGTGAGTGAGCCTGCACCCCTCAGAACTCCGATGTATATGCAAGTGTGAAATCAGATTTAGGGAAATGTTTGGAGCAGCTCCTCAATCCCATTCTTCACACTTCTGATGCACAAAGCTCTTACAATACTGATGAAGACAAAAAATGAATATCAGAGACCGTTCTGTATGTAACTGATGGTTGAATTGACCACTCTAATTTTGTTTCATCTGAATGATTAGTCTGCTGTTTCAAAAAGTTCAGTTGCTTGCTACGAGTCTTTGAAATGGAAAGATTGTTGAGCTTCTTGAAGCGATCTTTTTCTCCTGAATAGTATTCTTGCTTTGATCATGGCTTCTATGTGTAGTTCTTTCGTATCATTAAGTCCTATTTAGAGTGCCCGGAATTTGCATGCATTTTGGTCTCCTGCCCAAAAGAGGGATCCGCTCAGTGTATGTGGACTTTAGAACTTAACATTTTGGTGCGTTTGCCGGGAACATATGAGTTAGTGCATAGACATAGGAAGAATCCATTGCGAAACAATTGTGGGCTCTAGGTAATCCAAGTAGACCGATTCCGAGGGATTTGAACAAAATAAAGCCTCGTATAATCACTTTTTCCTTGGGCATTAGAACACAACATTTTGGTGCGTCTACCGGGAATTGGCTTAGCACATCTCATCGAGAGTGCTACGAGTTCGCTTAGTGCCCCAATCGTGTGGCACAGCCAAGTCGATCCCAAATCTGCTTTGATCTTCATTAGAGAAATGGCCCAACAAAGACAAGCCTCTAGTTTTGAGAAAGCGAATATAAGGCAAGGGAATTTTGGACAAAATAGATGGATATGTTCTCGTCCGACCATGAGACATCATGTGAACCGAGGGTGGCGATTTGGCCCGATATCGAATTATGTGAGATGCTGGTGTTGCGAGCAGATTGGGCATATAGCCAAATATTGCCCTCGTGTATGCACCCCATTGGATTTTGTCCCCACATGTGCGGACTGCGGGAAAAAGAGACTATGCAAGCACGTGTGTGGCTCAAAAGAGTTGATTGACCTAAAGGTCGCAATGAATGAACCAGATAGGTGTTTATCCTCCTTGTATGTGGAAGTTGACAAGGGTGGAGTTACTTCATCGACGGAAACTGCGAGAGCAAGTGGAAGCAAGGACACTGGATCTCATGATCGAGACTTGGTAGAACTTGTGAAGAGCTTGGAATGTCAAGTCAATTGGTTGCAGGTGGAGCGAGATAACGAGAGGATCAAAATAGAGAAATTAGAGGAAAATCAAGTGAAAATGGCCGAGGTCCTAGAAACTTGGGAAAAGCAAGTACAAGTGTTGAAAAGCGAAAACAAGGAGCGGAAAAGAGTAAACAAAAGCTGGAGGCAAGATCTTGTGAAGCCCGAGAGTGAAAACGTGGTCTGGGACTTGAGATCCGGCTTGATGGTAGCCGACTGCTTTGGAGTTGCGATCGAAGAAGAGCTCTCAAGAGACGAGGATGACCTGATGAGGAGAATCGAACGAATGGAGCATGAAATTGAGAAGGTACAAAGCATAATCTGTCGATACAGTGATCAAGCGGGTAAGGCATGTGACGAGTTCCACCTGGAGTTAGAAAGAATGAAAAGTGCCCAAGCAGAGAGCGATGAGAAAATGAGACGTGTAGAGAAAGAGAATGCAAAGCTGAGTAGCAAGCTCGGTAGGTGGATGAATCAGAAAGACGATGAGACCTGAGAACGAGTAGAAGATCCGAAAGTAGGTAGAATAGAGGAAGAGCTAAAAGTGATGTTGGACAAGTTAGAGGCGATAGGCGTGGAGTTAGAAAAGGCGAAGGAGTTGTCGAAAAAAGTGGATGATCTGGAAGTAGAAAATATGAGTAGAATCTGGGAGGAGAGGTCGATTCGAGAAGAGGTTGAAAAGTTGTCTGGCCAAGTCGAGACGAGCGAGGAGGTTCCTTTGGAAATAGAAAGAAAGATGAGCCATTTAGAAGAGGAGAAGCAGAAAATGTGGGTTCGGTTCCATCAAGTGGATGATGAGATTTTTCGACTCCAAGGCAGTGATGAGCAAAAAGAAGAAGGGATAAGGGATTTAGCTTTGAAGCTCGAGGCATTAAGAGGTGTAGTAATGAATGGTGGCCTTCCAGACCGTATCGCCTGGCTAGAGGACAATATCAGCAAGCTGTCGAATCATGTGGAATCTCTGCGAGGCAGAGGATGGAGATGAAAAAGAAAAAGATGATATGATGGATGTGGGTTAGGACGGCTTGAGTCTGATTAGGGTTTGCTTTGCGGATTGCGAGTCAGAGATGTGAGGACGGATGGATCGAGTTGGCTGTACACTTAGGACTGAAGTGACACTTTTTGAGGTTTCAGGTCGGCAAAGTAATTAGTGTGTGCGGGTTTTGCGAGGACGGGTTGACCATGGCATTAGTGGCTGGATTTTGGCTTGAGTGGCAGCAGAGAGGAGATATGTCTCATTGGGATGTCCACAGGGAATCTATATGTGTGTGTCGTGATTGGTTGGGTTGGGAAAAAGTCCTTTCTTTTGTCTCCTAATTCTCGAGATGCAGGAATGAAAAGAAAATGAGAAAAATATATTTTTATGTATGTGTGCATGTGGCTACGCGCCTATGTGGGCCGATAGGTGGGTGGACCCACTTTGACCGGGTGGTCAAAGCCACGAACCGACGTCGGTTTCGCATAGGGCTAGTTGTCTGTGTGTCGCGCGCTTTGTTGGGTTGGTAGATGGGTGGAGCAAACTCGATCGGGTGGTCGAGTCCACGAGTTGCATCCAGCTTCAGCGTAGGCCGGCAAGTGTGAGTAAATATGAAAAAAAAATGATGAAAAAAGAGAGAAAAAATGTGGAAAAAAATGAATGAGAAGAATTCCTCGCTCGAGGGGGGACATAAGAGAGGTGAGAGAGCATGATGCTCGGATGGGAATATATGTGTTTGTGTTGTGGGGATTTGGGTTATGTGTGGGCTCCCGATGAAACATGTCAAATTGAAGCTTAAGCTCGGCTAGGGATTTGGTTGCGATGTGTCTATGGAAAGCTTGGACTTGAGGAATCCAATCGTGCTAGTTGTATTGTTTGTCTGCAAACCTTCCACAAGTGTTCAGTTTGGCTCTTAGGTGGTATGACAACTTGAGAAGTCCTGAATCGCGTTGATGATGAGTGGTCCTGTCGAGGTGAGCTCGTGTTAGGCTTGAGTGGTCTTTGCCGTGTGTCCATCAAGTTAGGAGAGGTGGTGGCGACCAAGCATAGGATCTGATTGATGAACAAAAGAGCACAGAGTAGATGAAAAGGTAAGTGGGAATAGAAAACCCTAGGTGGGAAGGAAATGGGAAATTGGCGAGAGAACTCAGCTAGAAACGAGAAAAAGAAATCAGGAAAGCGATCGTACGGCCAAGAAGAGTATCAAAAATAAAAGTGGGGAATGGTTTTGATTATATATGGTGTGTGTGGAAAGTGTGTTGAGTATGCATGTGGAGTAGAGATTCATGACGTGTTGAACGAACAGTCGAGAAGAGTGATGAGAGCGAATGTGGACATGTCTTCTGTTTGCATGTATGTATGTTGTGTGTGACGAGAATGCATGTGTGATGCGGGATCATGATGTGTGTGCTGAGTATATATGTGTGATGTGGATGAAGGATATAATTGTCTTTTCATTTTGGTTGTACATATTGTGATTTGATGAAGAAAGGTTCTAATGTTTTAATGAAGTTTGCAGACAGGTGGACATGTCGGTGAAGATACATCAAGATGGACAAAGATGGTAAGTGAAATGATTGGATTTTGGTACTAACCGACAGTTGTATAAGGGTGATTGCAGGTGCTACATTGAGGAAGAAGAGAATAGGCATACAAGGTAAAGATTTGTATTTGATTGAGTGATCAGCACATGTTGGATGATTTGAGCGCAGAAACAGATTTGGCTCGTCGAGGACGACTTCGCAGATAAGAAGAGGGAAGTATGTTAGCTCAATAAATGGTCGGTTTTGGTGCACTAATATGTTTGTATTTGGCAAAAGAAGATGTTTGATTACAGGTACTTGAAGGGTGATCAAATGTTTGAAGGGAAGTATTTGCAACTACATGATGCCATCATGATCAGAATGGATCGGGAACTTGGTACTGCTGTTGGAAATGCATTGATAGACATGTATGTCAAGTGTGGCTTGATCAGAAAAGCACACGAAGTCTTCAATAGGCTTCCAATTATGGGGATGCCATGTTTGCTCTCGAATGTCTTGATGAAATGCAACTCAAAGGTGTGGCCCCGAATGCCGTCACTTATGTTTGCTGCTTGATAGCATGTGGAAGAATTGGAGACGTGGAAAAGGGGAAGGAAATACATGAAGAGATTGTTAGCAAGGGCTTATTAGAGACCCTTGCTCTTGGCAATGCTTTAGTGGACATGTATGCAAATTGTGATTTTCTTAAAAGAGCATTAGAAGTGTTTGACATTCTTCCCAAGAGGGATGTTATTTCCTGGAATGCTCTCATGTCTGGTTATGTCAAATATGAGTATGGCATTAAAGCACTTAACTTCCTTGCACAAATGCAGATAGAAGGTGTCAATCCAGATTTTAGCACTCTTGTTTGTGGCTTGAAAGCGCCGAGGGACAGATAAGGGGGGATACGTGGATTTCTTGGAGTGTGTGTAAGCGAAGCACAGACTTGGAGATCAGGAGGATTCGTGAATTTCGTAGTCTCTGGAAGGAAAAAGAGAGGAGAAATGGCCTACGATTCCCGATGCTATGCCCGATGATTCTTTAGCAAAAGGAGATACTTCTAAAGGGACACGACTGTATTACCATGCCGGCATATGTGCATGTGTAGGGAATCACTTTCTGTTTTGGGGAAAAAAACACAGGAGCGAAGCAGATCGGCTTTGAGTTTTTCTGCCAAGAGAAACAAAAAGGGCATCGAGGGAGGAGACAGGATCTTAGGCACGGAGAAAAGAAGTCATACTGGCTGAGGAACAGAAAAGTTTGCAGGTAATCTACGTGTCTTGCTCTGCATGCGCTGGATGTTTATGCGAGTTCTTGATCTATCCAGAGAAAAAGGGTTGGACAGGCCTGATTATGACGCATATTTGAGGGGACTCGGGGGGCGCTGGTTATCAAGATTGAGGGATGCACACAGACAAAGAATCGCCAGTGTGTAATGAGTAACAAATTGGAGCAAAGCTATGCTGGAAATTGTTCACATATGCTGAGTTCGATTGCATGTACAACGAGATATTACGGTTAGACCATGAATTCAATGCAGAGAAGATTGTTCATATATTTCAGAGCAATAAGAGTGTCGAAGCAGAAGCAATCGTTTGTTTTCCATTCAGATATTTTCGAAGTAATTTTGTAAAAACAAAGCACACACTATTGCGCATTTATGGTAATGATCGCTCTAAGTGAGGAGGAGATATTATACTGTTCTGCACAATTACATAGATATGCAACGAATCGTGCATCTTCTGTGGGTTGTTTTATTTGTCGGAAACTTTTGGAGTATAGTTGATATATGACTGAGAGACACTTCGGTACTTTAAATTTGTGAGACTAAAAGCATCTCTCTGTTCGACGCTAAGTTGTTGATGTGTGGCTTTTTCGTGAGTGAGCCTGCACCCCTCAGAACTCCGATGTATATGCAAGTGTGAAATCAGATTTAGGGAAATGTTTGGAGCAGCTCCTCAATCCCATTCTTCACACTTCTGATGCACAAAGCTCTTACAATACTGATGAAGACGAAAAATGAATATCAGAGACCGTTCTGTATGTAATTGATGGTTGAATTGACCACTCTAATTTTGTTTCATCTGAATGATTAGTCTGCTGTTTCAAAAAGTTCAGTTGCTTGCTACGAGTCTTTGAAATGGAAAGATTGTTGAGCTTCTTGAAGCGATCTTTTTCTCCTAAATAGTATTCTTGCTTTGATCATGGCTTCTATGTGTAGTTCTTTCGTATCATTAAGTCCTATTTAGAGTGCCCGGAATTTGCATGCATTTTGGTCTCCTACCCAAAAGAGGGATCCGCTCAGTGTATGTGGACTTTAGAACTTAACATTTTGGTGCGTTTGCCGGGAACATATGAGTTAGTGCATAGACATAGGAAGAATCCATTGCGAGACAATTGTGGGCTCTAGGTAATCCAAGTAGACCGATTCCGAGGGATTTGAACAAAATAAAGCCTCGTATAATCACTTTTTCCATGGGCATTAGAACACAACAGTATGCATGTGTGTAAACCCCTAAAACCCTAATCCTAAAACCCTAACCCTAAAACATGTGTATGTGTGCATGTGTGTATGTATATGTGTTCATGTGTGTATGTATGTAAAACCCTAAAACCCTAATCCTAAAACCCTAACCCTTAAACATGTATATGTATGTATGTATATGTGACATGTGTGTATGTGTGCGTATGTGACTTTATGTGTGTGTATTTGTATGTGTACATATGAATATGTGTGTATGTGTATATGTATGTATGCATGTGCGTAAAGCACTAAAACCCTAATCCTAAAGCATGTATATGTGTGCATGTGTGTATATATATGTGACATTTGTGTGTATATGTGTGCATGCATGTGTGTATGTATGTAAACCCTAAAACTCTAATCCTAAAACCCTAACCCTAAAACATGTATATGTGTGTATGTGTGTATGTATATGTGACATGTGTGTCTATGTGTATGTATGTGACATTATGTGTGTATGTGTATGTGTATGTGTATGTATGTATATATGTGTGTATGTGTATATGTATGTATGCATTCTACTAAAACCCTAACCCTGAAAGATGCATATGTGTGCATGTGTGTATGTATATGTGTGTGCACGTCTATATGTATATGTGTATGCTTCTGTGTATGTATGTAAAACCATAAAACCCATACCCTAAAACATGTGCATGTGTGTATGTGTATATGTATCTGTGACATGTGTGTGTATGTGTATCTGACTTTGTGTGTGTATGTGTATGTGTATGTATGTATATATGTGTGTATGTGTATATGTATGTGTGCATGTGAGCATCTGTTTATATGTGTGTCTATGTGTGCATGTATATATGTGCGTATGTGTGAAAAAGTGTGTGTATGAATATGTGTGTATGTGTATATGTATATGTGACATGTGTGTGTATATGTATGTGTGTGTATGTGTATGTGGGTGTATGCATGTGTATGTATACGTGTATGTGTGTGTATGTGTATGTGTGTCTATGTGTGTGTATACATGTGTCGCTTTTGTGTGTGTATATATGCATGTAAGTGTGTGTGTGTGCATATGTGTATGTATGTGCATGTATGTATATATGTGTGTATGCATGTATGTATATGTGTGTGTATGTATGTATGCATATGCATGTGTGTATGTATATGTGTGTATGTATGCATGCATATGCATAAATATGCATGTGTGTATGTATGCATGTGAACGAGTGTGTATATGTGTGTGTCTATGTGTGTATGTATATATGTGTGTATGTGTGAAAAAGTGTGTGTATGAATATGTGTGTATGTATATGTGTGTCTCTTATGTGTGTGTATATATGCATGTGAAAGTGTATGTGTGTGCATATGTGTATGTATGTGTGCATATGCATATGTGTGTGTATGTATATATGTGTGTATGCATGTGTGTATGTATGCATGCATATGCATGAGTATGCATGTGTGTGTATGTATGCATGTGAGAGTGTGTGTATATGTGTGTGTATGCTCTAAAACCAACATTAAACATTAACAAACATTAATATTTCTCTTTCTGTTTTATCTCTCTCTTTCTCTCTATATATCTCTCTCTAATAAAGAGAAAAACAAAACATGCATGTACATAAATCACTTACATCAATGTAATTTCCTCTAGATTGCTCATCAAAGCACAATCGACATCGCCTCTCATCAAATAAAAAACCGATGCCAAAAAGCTCTTGCAAAACAAAATGAAAGAGAAATTAGGAAACAAAAATGAATATAGAAAGAGAGAGCGTGGAGTGCATCACTTACCAAGGTGCCAGAGAGAGAGAGAGAGATGTGTGTGTGTAGAGAGAGACAAATTTATGTGTGTGTGTAGAAAGAGAGATCGGTGTGTGTGTGTATGGAAAGAGAGGAGGGTGAATGTGTGATGAGAGAGACAAAAAGCACAGGACGAGCACAATGTAGGTGAGATGGAGATGCTCATGTGTGAATTTGAGTGAGAAAACCAATCGCAATTCAAAACAAAGGACTAGTGGACTTTTGGATCTCAGGTTATTAAATGTGCCATCAGCATGCATGTCGGTATACGCATCGATATGTGTGTCGGTATATGCATCGGTATGCACATTAGTATAAGTGTAGGTATTGCCCAAAAAATATTGGTGCTTATATTGGTGCCCATACTAATGCGCATATCAACGGAAAAATTTTTTGATGTGCATACCCTTGATAATTTTCTAATAGTTATATCAATGCCAAACATATCGTTAGTATGGCTAGCATGGTTTTTCCAAAAATTTCCAATGGTCATACCGACGTCAGGGTATAACCATCAAAACTTATTGTACATATGAAGATTCAACCAAAAAACACACAAAAATCCACAGAATGGATAACATAAAGGAATCACAATGAAGAACAATATGAAAACCAAAAGAGGACCTCTCTATTCTCAAGAATGAAAGAATACCAATGACTTCAAGTTCCCGATTATTCTCTTCCGTGACTTATGTATTAGTTCCTGTTGATATATTTAGGTAGTGATGTGTGTGAACACACTAGGGCCGCTGGGGCACTTTTTTTTAGGAGGTTTTTTCCCCCGGCCTGTATATACGCCTATTGCCCTAATGGGCTACTTATCTTTGTACTTTCTCTAGTAATACATTCAGTATTGTGTGTTTGTGCTCCAAGCTTCTTCTTCTTTCTTGTGTTGTTCGCGTGCTTCCGCAGACGTCTATCTCCAACAATTGGTATCAGAGCAGGTCGTCGCTTCATCTAGGGTGCCGTCGACACTCCTTCGTTTGGAGTCTCAGATTCGCACGAAATTTGGTGAGCATACTCAGGGTGTTTCTGAGATCAAAACAGCTTTGCTATTTGGTGCCGAAATTGCGATCTGAGCTCGTTTCGGCCTCCGAACGCACTGTAGTAGTGCTTGTGTAGGCTATTTCATCTTTTTATGCCAAAGGTATATACTAGTTTCTGTTCGCCAGTATAAGCATCTCGAAGTCTGCTACAGGTCTAGTGGAATTTGTCTGGGCACTTTTGTTCAACTTTTTGAGATACAGTCAATTTTCTACATCAAGGTATTTTAGTCACCGGCTATGGCTGAAAGCAGTGATGTATTCCGTATGTTGGTTGTTGAGGATAAGTTGGATGGTACCAACTACCCGTTATGGGCTTATATGATGCAACATGTATTGGTTGCAAAAGGATTGTGGAACACTGTGTAGGGTGTTGAAATACGTCCTGTTACACCTTTGACTACAGGTACTACAAATATAGGTGTTGGAGCTGATGAAGATGGTGTCGAAGATGATATTCCGCAGATTCCTATTCATGCTGATGTTTCTGCTGCACCTACTGTAGAGCAGTTTTGTTGGGATGGTAGAGATGCCCAGGCACATGCATTGATAGCTTTGTCTGTCAAACGTGCCATTATTCCTCACATTTGCTCTTGTAGAATAGCTAAGGATGCTTGGGATACACTTACCACATTGTACCAATCTAGGAATGAGGCTCGTATTGCTTACCTCCGAAAATAGTTGGAGAGTGAGCACATGAATGAAGGTGATTCTATGGACAATTTCCTAATGAAGATCAAAGACTTGAAGGAACAGTTGATTTCTGCTGATGAGGTTATACCAGATAGCTCACTTGTGCAGACCGTTCTAAATGGTCTTCTTGATTCATATCAGAGTTTTGCTTCTACTCTTCGATTGATGATGAAAGGCAATCCAAATGCCTTATCATTTGAGGAGTTAGTCTCTGTTCTGTTGCACGAAGATCAGTCCAGGCAAAACAGGTCCATTATGCGAGTTGCAGATCAAGCTTTCCTGGCTTGTCAGAAGGGAAAAGGAAAATGGAGCTCTTCAACTAGTAAGCAGAAATCTGCTAATTCTACATATTCGAAGAAGGAAGATAAAGATGAGAAGAAATCAGAAGAGCAGAAATTAAGATATTCTGACAAAGAGCTTGGATGGAACGAAGACAAGTAGATTCAAAGAAATGGCATGTATAAAAGAAAGAAAAATATATGAAAGACAGGAAGAGTCAAATTAGTGATTGAGGGGGAGCTATTGAAGAATCACTCACGAATTTGACATACAGACAGACATAAAAGAAAAAGAAAGATAAAGAGAAGCGGAATCAAAGTATTTAGAAAATCAAAAGCCTTAGTGAAGGGACAAATTCACGACCGTTATGTACAGCGTAGAATCTTCTAGAATCATAGTTTGTTAGAGTTCATTACACCAAATCAAACTGTATATAAAGAGAGAACGTGCATAAGAAGAGTGAGTGGAAGCAAGAACGTGCGTGAGAAGAGCGCGCAGTATGAATAGAGTGCATATAGAAATCAAGAATAGGGTTAGAAGACGCCAGAGATCGCGTATGTAAAGATGAATAACAGAAACCTGAAAGGTCAGGTATTCATCTGAGAGAGATGGTAAGAAGAAACTACTCAGTGTAGGATAGTTTCCATAGCTTGAGCAAGATGAGGCCAAGCTAGTTTTGTACACATCTTCTCTAATAGAAGACACATGTTCATGTGAAAGTTTGCATGCATTCTTCGTATGTGAAGAAACCTGAGAATTTTCGTGTTACGGTATAAAGTTCGTTAACAGTTATTTTCTCAGTAAACGAATGTTTCGATCGGTTACAGTTTCTCAGTAAACGTGTTTTTCGATAGAACAACGAAGTATATCTCACATAATAAATTAAAGTTTTGTATGAGAGATAGCTTATCTTATAGCTAGACATCTCTAATATCAGTTCATCAAAGATTTCGGTGAAATGGATATGTACACACAGTACAAAGTCTGTTCGGAAAGAGGCATTTTGAACTGGTGAAGCTTTTCCTTAAACTTCAGAAAGAGTTCATTCAGTGAAGGAAGCTCACACATCACTTCCTTACTTCATGTATATTCACTTGAAGTAATTACAAACAGACTAGGAGTCGATTCCGGTAAGATTCCGGTATAATTACGATGACAGTATGGTGACAGTCCGGTGAAGTTCCAGTGAATTTTTCAGTAAATTCAAAACGCAGTCTTATATGCTTGAGTAACAGTAACCTTGCTAAGATACTGCTGTTTATAGAGGTGTTCTAATTTTCACTCTAGCTTAGCTCTCTTCGGTGGCGCAGCGAATTCCACAGGCTTGACAACGTTCGAGTCTTTGCCGCGTCGACCATAACAAGTGGTATTTGTGCTACCATATCAAAAGTGGTATCGTAGTTGCAGTGCCCCATCAGTGGTATCAGAGCCGTGAGATCTAAGAAGAGGGTTCAGAGCTGGTTAACCACACAAGTGGTAACAGAGTAAGAGAGATTCTCAGAGAGCAAACGGAAGTGAAGATACAACAGAATTCGAAGAACCTTCATAAAGGAAGGTGGAAGCTAACAAATGGTATCAAGAAGTATTCCGAAGTCATTTTCAAGGTAAAGGTTTACAAAAGGTAAAACCCTTTAATATTACACTCACCGAAAGTAACAGAAATAAGAAGATCATGACAGATCATGTCCAAATTGATAAATTGGACAGAGATAATTATCCCGCATAGGTAATGCGCATGGAAGCCTTACTTATGAGTAAGGACTTAATGATGTATGTGACCGGAGAAGAAAAGAAGCCGACTTTCGAAGATGATAGTCAACCAGAAAAAGAAGAATTAGAAGCCTTGAAGCTGTGGCAGAAGAAACATGCAACGGCAAGAGCTTACATTTATAATACCGTTACATACCATATACTACCACACATTAGAGGTCTGGAGAAAGCGGAGGACATATGGAGTGCGTTGGAAGATCATTTCCAAAATATTATGAAAGCTAGGAAGGCTAGCTTATGGTCCGAATTCACAACGTTCAAAAAGAAGTTGAATCAAAGCATTAGTGACTATGTTACTAAGATGAAGGATCTAGGAGATAGTCTTGGATCCATAAATGAAGATGTCGAAGATCACAGATTGATAGCACAAGTGCTCACAGGTTTGAGAGGAGATGAAAGGTGGAAACCTTTCGTACTCTCAACTGAACTTTCTTTAAATCATTTTGTACCAGATTTAAATCAATTGCTTGGTTTGATGCTCACATATGAGCAAGACCTGAAAGGAGATGGAGATAAAGGACAAAGTTCTGCAATGCACATGAAGAACAAGAAGAAAGGAGATAAAGGCAAGTCAAAAGATGAAGAAGAGTCGATTTCCCAGACTTATTATGCAAGAGGTAAAGGCACCAGCAGAGGAAGAGCAAGAGGTTTCGAAGAGCAAGAGGTAGCCAGCATAACAACAAGAAGGCTTGCTGGATCTGTGGACTAAATAATCATCTGGCTCATGATTGTTGGCACAATCAACAAGGATCAAATCAGAATCAGAATAACAATAGTAGAGGCATATCAGAGTAATTTTCAAAGAGGTAGACAGAATCAAAGAGGAGGCTATGGTAGAGGTGGAGCAAGAAGTTGGGGACAAAATCAATCCTACAACACCACCTACAACAACTATGCAAATGATACACAGAATTAAAGTCATACGTCATTGATGATGAACTCAATCGGCACATCAGATAACCAAGATCTAAAGGTATTTTACATTGATTCTGGATGTTCTAATCATTTGTCAGGAAATATAGAACTGATGTCAGAATTGGAAAGGGGTAGTTCCAGTCATACTGTTCAAACAGGTGACAACACGAGACACAATGTACACTCAATTGGAAAAGTGAAATGTAAGAGTGGAGCCGAGTTGCTAACCAATGTTTTGTATGTTCGACAATACCTAAGAATTTGATTACTGTGGGACAGATAGTTGAGAAAGGTTTTCAGGTCAGATTTACAAATGGAGTATTTGTAGAAGATCCCGAGAATGGATATCATCAGATCGTCTCTGGTAAGAAGGAAGGTAGACTCTTTACTTTAAGAGTACAAGGGAACATTGGTCAAGCGTTGCTCACACATGGTGAAAAGGTGATTATAGAACTTGATCTTTGGCATAAGAGATTAGGTCATTTTAATGAAAAAGGAATTAAAGCTATGATTTCGAATCAGTCAGTACTAGGATTACCGAATGTACAGAACCAACACATGATTCACAAGTGCGAAGCATGTCAGATGGGAAAAGGCCACAGGTTACCGTTCCAGAAGAAAGGATTCAAACATGACGGAGTACTTGAACTCATTCATACAGATGTATGGGGTCCAAAAAAAGAAGGATCAATCAGTGGTTCAAGGTATTATGTTTTATTCATTGATGATGCTACAAGATGGATAACGTTATATGTGTTGAAGGAAAGATCAGAAGTATTTGAAACCTTCAAGCATTTTCATGCATATGCTGAAAGACTCACAGGTCGAAAGCTTAAGAGACTGAGGTCTGATGGAGGGGGAGAATACTTCTCCCAAGAATTCAATGATTATCTTTGGAATGCAAGTATTAAGAGAGAAATAACCTGCAAGTATACAACACAACAAAATGGTGTAGCAGAAAGAAGGAACCGAACTCTAGTCGAGTTTGCACGAGCTATGCTAAAGGAAAAGGATTGTCCAAATTATCTTTGGGCTAAAGCTGTAAATACAGCTACCTACTTGGTAAACAGATTACCGTGTACAGCTTTAGATGGAATGACTCCTTATGAAGCTTGGTGGGGAAAGAAGCCAACACTTGATCATTGCAAAGTGTTCGGATCAGTAGCTTATGCTTATGTACCGTCACAACTCAGACATAAGCTCGAACCAAAAGCAGAGAAATATGTGTTCGTCGGATATGATGAAAAGCAGATGGGTTATAGGTTATGGAGTCCTGTAACAAAACAGTTCAGTGTTTCCAGAGATGTTACATTTGATGAACAGAAAAGCTGGTATGGAGGTCAAAGTCATAGAACAAAAGAATTTGAAGAAGAGGAAAGAAGAAGAGAGAAAGGGAAATCAATTGTATAGGTGAATAGAGATGAAGATCATATGCAGGCAAGTACATCCAAGATTGGATCAGGTATGAGAAATGAAGATGAACAGGGATTCAATGAAGATGTGTATTCAGATACACATGAAGAGTTTGAACCAAGAAGGTCAAACAGGGTAAGGAAACAACCAACAAGGTATTCTTATGATACTTCCTATATAACTCAGAAAAATTATGCATATATGGTCAAAGATAATGAAGAACGTCAGAATTATGATGAAGCTAAAGGCAAGAAGCAATGGGAAGAAGCAATGGAAGAAGAGTTCAGTGCACTAGAAGAGAACAAGACATGGGAACTTGTTCCTAAACCAAATGGTAAGAAAGTAATTGGAAATAAATGGGTTTTCAAAGTTAAGAAACTTGCAGATGGGAGGATAGCCAGATACAAGGCTAAACTGGTTATCAAGGGCTATGCTCAGACGCATGGCATAGATTATGATGAGACGTTCACTCCAGTAGGAAAGATGTCAACCATAAGGATAGTGATTGCTATAGCTGCATCGAAAGGATGGAAGCTAAGTTAGCTGGATATCAAGAATGCATTTCTGAATGGATATATATCAAATGAAGTCTACATGGAACAAGCGGAAGGGTTTGTAAGTTCCAGATACCCAAATTTTGTTTGCAGGTTAAGAAAAGCACTTTACGGACTAAAGCAAGCTCCAAGAGGTTGGAATTACAGACTTGTGAAATATCTCAATGAACTTGGATACCAAAGTTCAAAGGCAGATGCAAGTCTACTTATCAGGAGAACAGAAGAAGGTATGATCTACATTCGTATCTATGTAGATGACATTATAATCACAGGGACGTCAGGTGAAGGAATTAAAGAAGTAAAGAGATTACTTGAAAAGGAGTTTCAGATCCGTGATCTAGGAAAGTTATCATACTTTCTTGGAATGGAAATCACATACACAGATCATGGTGTATATGTTTCGCAAGAAAGGTATCGCCTAAACTTACTGAAGAAGTTTAATATGGAGAACTGCAGAGAATCTTCAACACCGCTTGAAGTAAATCATAAACTCAGTAAATATGATGGAGCAGAATTCAAAGACATGAGAAAGTATCAGTCGTTAGTGGGAAGTCTAATTTACGCTACACTAACACGATCGGATCTTAGCTATGCAGTGGGAGTTCTCTCACAGTTCATGCATTGTCCGAAGGATCAACATTGGGTTGCAGGACAAAGAGTTTTTAGATATATCAAAAGAACTATAAAGGAAGGATTATATTATCCTTTTACGTCAGATATAAAGCTGAGAGCATTCAGTGACTCAGACTGGGCAAAAAGTCAAGATGACAGAAGATCAACACATGGTTATATGATATACCTAGGAGATAAGCTAGTAAGCTGGTGTTCAAAGAAACAACACACAGTGGCCTTATCATCAACAGAAGTAGAATATAAAGGACTTGTAGAAGCAGCTAAAGAAGTGATATGGATGCATACCTTGCTCAAAAGCATGGGTATTGATCAAGGTATACCTATCATACATGGAGATAATATGAGCTCATTGTATCTTGCAGCAAATCCAGTATTTCATGCAAGAACAAAACAGCTTCAGTATCCTTTCCTGAGGGAAAAGGTAATGGAGAAGGAGATAGAAATAGTATACACTCCGACAAAAGATCAGATTGCAGATATTCTGACAAAGAGCTTGGATGGAACGAAGACAAGTAGATTCAAAGAAATGGCAGGTATAAAAGAAAGAAAAATATACGAAAGACAGGAAGAGTCAAATTAGTGATTCAGGGGCAGCTGTTGAAGAATCACTCACGAATTTGACATACAGACAGACATAAAAGAAAAAGAAAGATAAAGAGAAGTGGAATCAAAGTATTCAAAAAATCAAAGGCCTTAGTGAAGGGACAAATTCACGACCGTTATGTACAACGTAGAATCTTCTAGAATCAGAGTTTGTTAGAGTTCGTTACACCGAATCAAACTGTATATAAAGAGAGAACGTGCATAAGATGAGTGAGTGGAAGCAAGAACGTGCGTGAGAAGAGCGCGCAGTACGAATAGAGTGCATATAGAAATCAAGAATAGGGTTAGAAGACGCCAGAGATCGCGTATGTAAAGATGAATAACAGAAACCTGAAAGGTCAGGTATTCATCTGAGAGAGATGGTAAGAACAAACTACTCAGTGTAGGAGAGTTTCCATAGCTTGAGCAAGATGAGGCCAAGCTAGTTTTGTACACATCTTCTCTAGTAGAAAACACATGTTCATGTGGAAGTTTGCATGCATTCTTCGTATGTGAAGAAACCTGAGAATTTTCGTGTTACGGTATAAAATTCGTTAACAGTTATTTTCTCAGTAAACGAATGTTTCGATCAGTTACAGTTTCTCAGTAAACATGTTTTTCGATAGAACAATGAAGTATATCTCACAGAATAAATTAAAGTTTTGTATGAGAGATAGCTTATCTTATAGCTAGACATCTCTACTATCAGTTCATCAAAGATTTAGGTGAAATGGATATGTACACACAGTACAAAGTCTGACCAGAAAGAGGCATTCTGAACTGGTGAAGCTTTTCCTTAAACTTCAGAAAGAGTTCATTCAGTGAAGGAAGCTCACGCATCACTTCCTTACTTCATGTATATTCACTTGAAGTAATTACAAACAGACTAGGAGTCGATTCCGGTATAATTACGGTGAGAGTCTGGTGACAGTCCGGTGAAGTTCTAGTGAATTTTTAGGTAAATTCAAAATGCAGTCTTATATGTTTGAGTAACAATAACATTCCTAAGCTACTGCTGATTATAGAGGTGTTCTAATTTTCACTCTAGCTTAGCTCTCTTCAGTGGCGCAGCGAATTCCACAGGCTTGACAAGGTTCGAGTCTTTGTCGCATCGACCATAACAAGTGGTATTTGTGCTACCATATCGAAAGTGGTATCGTAGTTGCAGTGCCCCATCAGTGGTATCAGAGCCGTGAGATCTAAGAAGAGGGTTCAGAGCTGGTTAACCACACAAGTGGTAACAGAGTAAGAGAGATTCTCAGATAGCAAACGGAAGTGAAGATACAAGAGAATTCGAAGAACCTTCATACACGAAGGTGGAAGCTAACAAACGGTATCAATAAGTATTCCGAAGTTCAGATCATGTCCAAATTGATAAATTGGACAGAGATAATTATCCCGCATGGGTAATGCGCATGGAAGCCTTACTTATGAGTAAGGACTTAATGACGTATGTGACCGGAGAAGAAAAGAAGCCGACTTTTGAAGATGATAGTCAACCGGAAAAAGAAGAATTAGAAGCCTTGAAGCTGTGGCAAAAGAAACATGCAACGGCAAGAGCTTACATTTATAATACCGTTACAGACCATATACTACCACACATTAGAGGTCTGGAGAAAGCGGAGGACATATGGAGTGCATTGGAAGATCATTTCCAAAATACTACGAAAGCTAGGAAGGCTAGCTTATGGTCCGAATTCACAACGTTCAAAAAGAAGTCGAATCAAAGCATTAGTGACTATGTTACTAAGATGAAGGATCTAGCAGATAGTCTTGGATCCATAAATGAAGATGTCAAAGATCACAGATTGATAGCACAAGTGCTCACAGGTTTGAGAGGAGATGAAAGGTGGAAACCTTTCGTACTCTCAACTGAACTTTCTTTAAATCATTTTGTACCAGATTTAAATCAGCTGCTTAGTTTGATGCTCACATATTAGCAAGACCTCAAAGGAGATGGAGATAAAGGACAAAGTTCTTCAATGTACATGAAGAACAAGAAGAAAGGAGATAAAGGCAAGTCAAAAGATGAAGAAGAGTCAAGTTCTCAGGCTTATTATGCAAGAGGTAAAGGCACCGGCAGAGGAAGAGCAAGAGGTTTTGGAAGAGGAAGAGGTAGCTAGAATAACAACAAGAAGGCTTGCTGGATCTGTGGACTAAATAATCATCTGGCTCATGATTGTTGGCACAATCAACAAGGATCAAATCAGAATCAGAATAACAATAGTAGAGGCATATCAGAGTAATTTTCAAAGAGGTAGACAGAATCAAAGAGGAGGCTATGGTAGAGGTGGAGCAAGAAGTTGGGGACAAAATCAATCCTACAACACCACCTACAACAACTACGCAAATGATACACAGAATGAAAGTCATACGTCATTGATGATGAACTCAATCGGCACATCAGATAACCAAGATCTAAAGGTATTTTACATTGATTCTGGATGTTCTAATCATTTGTCAGGAAATATAGAACTGATGTCAGAATTGGAAAGGGGTAGTTCCAGTCATACTATTCAAACAGGTGACAACACGAGACACAGTGTACACTCAATTAGAAAAGTGAAATGTAAGAGTGGAGCCGAGTTGCTAACCAATGTTTTGTATGTTTCGACAATACCTAAGAATTTGATTAGTGTGGGACAGATAGTTGAGAAAGGTTTTCAGGTCAGATTTACAAATGAAGGAGTATTTGTAGAAGATCCCGAGAATGCATATCATCAGATCGTCTTTGGTAAGAAGGAAGGTAGACTCTTTACTTTAAGAGTACAAGGGAACATTGGTCAAGCGTTGCTCACACATGGTGAAAAGGTGATTACAGAACTTGATCTCTGGCATAAGAGATTAGGTCATTTTAATGAAAAAGGAATTAAAGCTATGATTTCGAATCAGTCAGTACTAGGATTACCAAATGTACAAAACAAACACATGATTCACAAGTGCGAAGCATGTCAAATGGGAAAAGCCCACAGGTTACCGTTCCAGAAGAAAGGATTCAAACATGACGGAGTACTTGAACTCATTCATACATATGTATGGGGTCCAAAAAAAGAAGGATCAATGAGTGGTTCAAGGTATTATGTTTTATTCATTGATGATGCTACAAGATGGATAACGTTATATGTTTTGAAGGAAAGATCAGAAGTATTTGAAACCTTCAAGCATTTTCATGCATATGCTGAAAGACTCACATGTCGAAAGCTTAAGAGATTGAGGTCTGATGGAGGGGGAGAATACTTCTCTCGAGAATTCAATGATTATCTTTGGAATGCAGGTATTAAGAGAGAAATAACTTGCAAGTATACAACACAACAAAATGGTGTAGCAGAAAGAAGGAACCGAACTCTAGTCGAGTTTGCACGAGCTATGCTAAAGGAAAAGGATTGTCCAAATTATCTTTGGGTTGAAGCTGTAAATACAGCTACATACTTGGTAAACAGATTATCGTGTACAGCTTTAGATGGAATGACTCCTTATGAAGCTTGGTGGGGAAAGAAGCCAACACTTGATCATTGCAAAGTGCTCGGATCAGTAGCTTATGCTTATGTACCATCACAACTCAGACATAAGCTCGAACCAAAAGCAGAGAAATATGTGTTCATCGGATATGATGAAAATCAGATGGGTTACAGGTTATGGAGTCCTCTAACAACAGTTCATTGTTTCCAGAGATGTTACATTTGATGAACCGAAAAGCTCGTATGCATGTCAAAGTCATAGAACGGAAGAATTTGAAGAAGAGGAAAGAAGAAGAGAGAAAGGGAAATCAATTGTACAGGTGAATAGATTTGAAGATCATATGCAGGCAAGTACGTCCAGGATTGGATGAGGTATGAGAAATGAAGATGAACAGGGATTCGATGAAGATGTGTATTCAGATACACATGAAGAGTTTGAACTAAGAAGGTCAAACAGGGTAAGGAAACAACCAACAAGGTATTCTTATGATACTTCGTATATAACTCAGAAAAATTATGCATATATGGTCAAAGATGATGAAGAACCTCATAATTATGATGAAGCTAAAGGCAAGAAGCAATGGGAAGAAGCAATGGAAGAAGAGTTTAGTGCACTAGAAGAGAACAAGACATGGGAACTTGTTCCTAAACCAAATGGTAAGAAAGTAATTGGAAATAAATGGATTTTCAAAGTTAAGAAACTTGCAGATGGAAGGATAGCCAGATACAAGGCTAGACTGGTTATCAAGGGCTATGCTCAGACGCATGGCATAGATTATGATGAGACGTTCAGTCCGCTGGCAAAGATGTCAACCATAAGGACAGTGATTGCTATAGCAGCATCTAAAGGATGGAAGCTAAGTCAGTTGTATATCAAGAATGCATTTTTGAATGGATATATATCAGATGAAGTCTACATGGAACAACCGGAAGGGTTTGTAAGTTCTAGATACCCAAATTTTGTTTGCAGATTAAGAAAAGCACTTTACGGACTGAACCAAGCTCCAAGAGGTTGGAATTACAGACTTGTGAAATATCTCAATGAACTTGGATACCAAAGTTCAAAGGCAGATGCAAGTCTACTTATCAGGAGAACAGAAGAAGGTATGATCTACATTTGTATCTATGTAGATGACATTATAATCACAGGGACGTCAGATGAAGGAATTAAAGAAGTAAAGAGATTATTTGAAAAGGAGTTTCAGATCAGTGATCTAGGAAAGTTATCATACTTTCTTGGAATGGAAATCACATACACAGATCATGGTGTATATGTTTCGCAAGAAAGGTATCTCCTAAACTTACTAAAGAAGTTTAATATGGAGAATTGCAGAGAAGCTTCAACACCGCTTGAAGTAAATCATAAACTCAGTAAATATGATGGAGCAGAATTTAAAGACATGAGAAAGTATCAATCGTTAGTGGGAAGTCTAATTTATGCTACACTAACACGACCGGATCTTAGCTATGCAGTGGGAGTTCTCTCACAGTTCATGCATTGTCTGAAGGATCAACATTGGGTTGCAGGACAAATAGTTCTTAGATATATCAAAAGAACTATAAATAAAGGATTATATTATCCTATTACATCAGATATGAAGCTGAGAGTATTCTGTGACTCAGACTGGGCAGGAAGTCAAGATGACAAAAGATCAACACATGGGTATATGATATACCTAGGAGATAAGCTAGTAAGCTGGTGTTCGAAGAAACAACACACAGTGGCCTTATCGTCAACAGAAGCACAATATAAAGGACTTGTAGAAACAGCTAAAGAAGTGATATGGATGCAGACCTTGCTTAAAAGCATGGGTATTGATCAAGGTATACCTATCATACATGGAGATAATATGAGATCGTTGTATCTTGCAGCAAATCCAGTATTTCATGCAAGAACAAAACACATAGAGATTCAGTATCATTTCTTGAGGGAAAAGGTAATGGAGAAGGAGATAGAAATAGTATACACTCCGACAAAAGATCAGATTGCAGATATTCTGACTAAGAGCTTGGATGGAACGAAGACAAGTAGATTCAAAGAAATGGCATGTATAAAAGAAAGAAAAATATATGAAAGACAGGAAGAGTCAAATTAGTGATTGAGGGAGTTGTTGAAGAATCACTCACGAATTTGACATACAGACAGACATAAAAGAAAAAGAAAGATAAAGAGAAGCGGAATCAGAGTATTCAAAAAATCAAAAGCCTTAGTGAAAGGACAAATTCACGACCGTTATGTGCAGCATAGAATCTTCCAGAATCAGAGTTTGTTACACCAAATCAAACTGTATATAAAGAGAGAACATGCATAAGAAGAGTGAGTGGAAGCAAGAACGTGTGTGAGAAGAGCGCGCAGTACGAATAGAGTGCATATAGAATTCAAGAATAGGGTTAGAAGACGCCAGAGATCTCGTATGTAAAGATGAATAACAGAAACCTGAAAGGTCAGGTATTCATCTGAGAGAGATGGTAAGAAGAAACTACTCAGTGTAGGAGAGTTTCCATAGCTTGAGCAAGATGAGGCCAAGCTAGTTTTGTACACATCTTCTCTAATAGAAAACACATGTTCATGTGGAAGTTTGCATGCATTCTTCATATGTGAAGAAACCTGAGAATTTTTGTGTTAGGGTATAAAGTTTGTTAACAGTTATTTTATCAGTAAACGAATGTTTCGATCAGTTACAGTTTCTCAATAAACGTGTTTTTCGATAGAACAACAAAGTATATCTCACAGAATAAATTAAAGTTTTGTATGAGAGATAGCTTATCTTATAGCTAGACATCTCTACTATCAATTCATCAAAGATTTCGGTGAAATGGATATGTACACACAGTACAAAGTCTGACGGAAAGAGGCATTCTGAACTGGTGAAGCTTTTCCTTAAACTTCAGAAAGAGTTCATTCAGTGAAGGAAGCTCACGCATCACTTCCTTACTTCATGTATATTCACTTGAAGTAATTACAAATAGACTAGGAGTCGATTCCGCTAAGATTCCGGTATAATTACGGTGACAGTCTGGTGACAGTCCGGTGAAGTTCTAGTGAATTTTTCAGTAAATTCAAAACGCAATCTTATATGTTTGAGTAACAGTAACCTTGCTAAGCTACTGCTTTATAGAGGTGTTCTAATTTTCACTCTAGCTTAGCTCTCTTCAGTGGCGCAACGAATTCCAAAGGCTTGACAAGGTTCGAGTCTTTGCCGTGTTGACCATAACAAGTGGTATTTGTGCTACCATATCAAAAGTGGTATCGTAGTTGCAGTGCCCCATCAGTGGTATCAGAGCCGTGAGATCTAAGAAGAGGGTTCAGAGCTGGTTAACCACACAAGTGGTAACAGAGTAAGAGAGATTCTCAGAGAGCAAACGGAAGTGCAGATACAAGAGAATTCGAAGAACCTTCATAAAGGAAGGTGGAAGCTAACAAACGGTATCAAGAAGTATTCCGAAGTCATTTTCAAGGTAAAGGTTTATAAAAGGTAAAACCCTTTAATATTACACTCACCGGAAGCAACAGAAACAAGAAGATCATGACAGATCATGTCCAAATTGATAAATTGGACAGAGATAATTATCCCGCATGGGTAATGCGCATGGAAGCCTTACTTATGAGTAAGGACTTAATGATGTATGTGGCCGGAGAAGAAAAGAAGCCGACTTTCGAAGATGATAGTCAACCGGAAAAAGAAGAATTAGAAGCCTTGAAGTTGTGGCAGAAGAAAGATGCAACGGCAAGAGCTTACATTTATAATACCGTTACAGACCATATACTACCACACATTAGAGGTCTGGAGAAAGTGGAGGACATATGGAGTGCATTGGAAGATCATTTCCAAAATACTACGAAAGCTAGGAAGGCTAGCTTATGGTCCGAATTCACAACGTTCAAAAAGAAGTCGAATCAAAGCATTAGTGACTATGTTACTAAGATGAAGGATCTAGCAAATAGTCTTGGATCCATAAATGAAGATGTCGAAGATCATAGATTGATAGCACAAGTGCTCACAGGTTTGAGAGGACATTAAAGGTGGAAACCTTTCGTGCTCTCAACTGAACTTTCTTTAAATCATCTTGTACCAGATTTAAATCAATTGCTTGGTTTGATGCTCACATATGAGCAAGACCTCAAAGGAGATCGAGATAAAGGACAAAGTTCTGCAATGTACATGAAGAACAAGAAGAAAGGAGATAAAGGCAAGTCAAAAGATGAAGAAGAGTCGAGTTCTCAGGCTTATTATGCAAGAGGTAAAGGCACCGGCAGAGGAAGAGCAAGAGGTTTTGGAAGAGGAAGAGGTAGCCAGAATAACAACAAGAAGGCTTGCTGGATCTGTGGACTAAATAATCATCTGGCTCATGATTGTTGGCACAATCAACAAGGATCAAATAAGAATCAGAATAACAATAGTAGAGGCAGAAGCGGAAGATATCAGAGTAATTTTCAAAGAGGTAGACAGAATCAAAGAGGAGGCTATGGTAGAGGTGGAGCAAGAAGTTGGGGACAAAATCAATCCTACAACACCACCTACAACAACTACGCAAATGATACACAGAATGAAAGTCATACGTCATTGATGATGTACTCAATCGGCCCATCAGATAACGAAGATCTAAAGGTATTTTACATTGATTCTCGATGTTCTAATCATTTGTCAGGAAATATAGAACTGATGTCAGAATTGGAAAGGGGTAGTTCCAGTCATATTGTTCAAACAGGTCAAAACACGAGCCACAGTGTACACTCAATTGGAAAAGTAAAATGTAAGAGTGGATCCGAGTTGCTAACCAATGTTTTGTATGTTCCGACAATACCTAAGAATTTGATTAGTGTGGGACAGATACTTGAGAAAGGTTTTCAGGTCAGATTTACAAATGAAGGAGTATTTGTAGAAGATCCCGAGAATGGATATCATCAGATCGTCTCTGGTAAGAAGGAAGGTAGACTCTTTACTTTAAGAGTACAAGGGAACATTGGTCAAGCGTTGCTCACACATGGTGAAAAGGTGATTACAGAACTTAATCTCTGGCATAAGAGATTAGGTCATTTTAATGAAAAAGGAATTAAAGCTATGATTTCAAATTAGTCAGTACTAGGATTACCGAATGTACAAAACCAACACATGATTCACAAGTGCGAAGCATGTCAGATGGGAAAAGCCCACAGGTTACCGTTCCAGAAATAAGGATTCAAACATGACAGAGTACTTGAACTCATTCATACAGATGTATGGGGTCCAAAAAAAGAAGGATCAATCAGTGGTTCAAGGTATTATGTTTTATTCATTGATGATGCTACAAGATAGATAACATTATATGTTTTGAAGGAAAGATCAGAAGTATTTGAAACCTTCAAGCATTTTCATGCATATGCTGAAAGACTCACAGGTCGAAAGCTTAAGAGACTGAGGTCTGATGGAGGGGGAGAATACTTTTCCCAAGAATTCAATGATTATCTTTGGAATGAAGGTATTAAGAGAGAAATAACCTGCAAGTATACAACACAACAAAATGGTGTAGCAGAAAGAAGGAACCGAACTCTAGTCGAGTTTGCACGAGCTATGCTAAAGGAAAAGGATTGTCCAAATTATCTTTGGGCTAAAGCTGTAAATACAGCTACATACTTGGTAAACAGATTACCGTGTACAGCTTTAGATGGAATGACTCCTTATGAAGCTTGGTGGGGAAAGAAGCCAACACTTGATCATTGCAAAGTGTTCGGATCAGTAGCTTATGCTTATGTACCATCACAACTCAAAGATAAGCCCAAACCAAAAGCAGAGAAATATGTGTTCGTCGGATATGATGAAAAAGAGATGGGTTACAGGTTATGGAGTCCTCTAACAAAACAGTTCAGTGTTTCCAGAGATGTTACATTTGATGAACAGAAAAGGTGGTATGCAGGTCAAAGTCATAGAACGGAAGATTTTGAAGAAGAGGAAAGGAGAAGAGAGAAAGGGAAATCAATTGTACAGGTGAATAGAGATGAAGATCATATGCAGGCAAGTACGTCCAGGATTGGATCAGGTATGAGAAATGAAGATGAACAGGGATTTGATGAAGATGTGTATTCAGATACACATGAAGAGTTTGAACTAAGATGGTCAAACAGGGTAAAGAAACAACCAACAAGGTATTCTTATGATACTTCGTATATAACTCAGAAAAATTATGCATATATGGTCAAAGATGATGAAGAACCTCAGAATTATGATCAAGCTAAAGGCAAGAAGCAATGGGAACAAGCAATGGAAGAAGAGTTCAGTGCACTAGAAGAGAACAAGACATGGGAACTTGTTCCTAAACCAAATGGTAAGAAAGTCATTTGAAATAAATGGGTTTTCAAAGTTAAGAAACTTGCAGATGGAAGGATAGCCAGATACAAGGCTAGACTGGTTATCAAGGGCTATGCTCAGACGCATGGCATAGATTATGATGAGACGTTCACTCCGGTGGCAAAGATGTCAACCATAAGGACAGTGATTGCTATAGCAGCATCGAAAGGATGGAAGCTAAGTCAGCTGGATATCAAGAATGCATTTCTGAATGGATATATATCAGATGAAGTCCACATGGAACAACCGGAAGGGTTTGTAAGTTCCAGATACCCAAACTCTGTTTGCAGATTAAGAAAAGCGCTTTACGGACTGAAGCAAGCTCCAAGAGCTTGGAATTACAGACTTGTGAAATATCTCAATGAACTTGGATACCAAAGTTCAAAGGCAGATGCAAGTCTACTTATCAGGAGAACAGAAGAAGGTATGATCTACATTTTTATCTATGTAGATGACATTATAATCACAGGGACGTCAGATGAAGGAATTAAAGAAGTAAAGAGATTACTTGAAAAGGAGTTTCATATCAGTGATCTAGGAAAGTTATCATACTTTCTTGGAATGGAAATCACATACACAGATCATGGTGTATATGTTTCGCAAGAAAGGTATCTCCTAAACTTATTGAAGAAGTTTAATATGGAGAACTGCAGAGAAGCTTCAACACCGCTTGAAGTAAATCATAAACTCAGTAAATATGATGGAGCAGAATTTAAAGACATGAGAAAGTATCAGTCGTTAGTGGGAAGTCTAATTTACGCTACACTAACACGACCGGATTCTAGCTATGCAGTGGGAGTTCTCTCACAGTTCATGCATTGTCCGAAGGATCAACATTGGGTTGCAGGACAAAGAGTTCTTAGATATATCAAAAGAACTATAAAGAACGGATTATATTATCCTTTTACGTCAGATATAAAGCTGAGAGCATTCAGTGACTCAGACTGGGCAAAAAGTCAAGATGACAGAAGATCAACACATGGGTATATGATATACCTAGGAGATAAGCTAGTAAGCTGGTGTTCGAAGAAACAACACATAGTGGCCTTATCGTCAACAGAAGCAGAATATAAAGGACTTGTAGAAGCATCTAAAGAAGTGATATGGATGCATTTGCTCAAAAGCATGGTTATTGATCAAGGTATAGTTATCATACATGGAGATAATATGAGCTCGTTGTATCTTGCAGCAAATCCAGTATTTCATGCAAGAACAAAACAAATAGAGATTGAGTATCACTTTCCTGAGGGAAAAGGTAATGGAGAAGGAGATAGAAATAGTATACACTCCGACAAAAGATCAGATTGCAGATATTCTGACAAAGAGCTTGGATGGAACGAAGACAAGTAGATTCAAAGAAATGGCAGGTATAAAAGAAAGAAAAATATATGAAAGACAGGAAGAGTCAAATTAGTGATTGAGGGGGAGCTGTTGAAGAATCACTCACGAATTTGACATACATACAGACATAAAAGAAAAAGAAAGATAAAGAGAAGCGGAATCAAAGTATTCAAAAAATCAAAAGCCTTAGTGAAGGGACAAATTCACGACCGTTATGTACAGCGTAGAATCTTCCAGAATCAGAGTTTGTTAGAGTTTGTTACACCGAATCAAACTGTATATAAAGAGAGAACGTGCATAAGAAGAGTGAGTGGAAGCAAGAACGTGCGTGAGAAGAGCGTGTAGTACGAATAGAGTGCATATAGAAATCAAGAATAGGGTTAGAAGACGCCAGAGATCGCGTATGTAAAGATGATAACAGAAACCTGAAAGGTCAGGTATTCATCTGATAGAGATGGTAAGAAGAAACTACTCAGTGTAGGAGAGTTTCCATAGCTTGAGCAAGATGAGGCCAAGCTAGTTTTGTACACATCTTCTATAATAGAAAACACATGTTCATGTGGAAGTTTGTGTGCATTCTTCGTATGTGAAGAAACCTGAGAATTTTTGTGTTACGGTATAAAGTTCGTTAACAGTTATTTTCTCAGTAAACGAATGTTTCGGTCAGTTACAGTTTCTCAGTAAACGTGTTTTTCGGTAGAACAACGAAGTATATCTCACAAAATAAATTAAAGTTTTGTATGAGAGATAGCTTATCTTATAGCTAGACATCTCTACTATCAGTTCATCAAAGATTTCGGTGAAATGGATATGTACACACAGTACAAAGTCTGACCGGAAAGAGGCATTCTGAATTGGTGAAGCTTTTCCTTAGACTTCAGAAAGAGTTCATTCAGTGAAGGAAGCTCACGCATCACTTCCTTACTTCATGTATATTCACTTGAAGTAATTACAAACAAACTAGGAGTCGATTCCGGTAAGATTCCAGTAAGATTCCGGTATAATTACGGTGAGAGTCTGGTGATAGTCCGGTGAAGTTCCAGTGAATTTTTTAGTAAATTCAAAACGCAGTCTTATATGTTTGAGTAACAGTAACCTTGCTAAGCTACTGCTGATTATAGAGGTGTTTTAATTTTCACTCTAGCTTAGCTCTCTTCGGTGGCGCAGCGAATTCCACAGGCTTGATAAGGTTCGAGTATTTGCCACGTCGACCATAACAAGGGGTATTTGTGCTACCATACCAAAAGTGGTATCGTAGTTGCAGTGCCCCATCATCACCTTCCTCCTGCCATCATTGCAAGCCATAGCATCCTCACAACCCACTAAATCAATATCAGGTAGACAATTTATGATATGCATCTGCCAAGGTGATTCAACCTAGGACTATATCATGAGCACATGATATGCAACTACCAACATGAAGACAGCATGCAACATCAAAGTCAAGCAACCCAAGCATCCATCCTATACTCCAAGGATATGTAAATGGCCTACCGCCATAACCTCCTCCAAGTTTAGCCCCTAAACACAATGTGCAATATCACATTGAGGCGCTCATCCATGTGCCCTCAACTTGAGCCCTTTACCATACGAACAAGCGTGATCTCCAAAAACTTAAGTGTCAACTCAAAAGACCTTGAGGCTCAAGGCCACATCGGTCCAAACAAGTATGGTGACCCAATCTTGTTTGCCAAGAAGAAGGATGTATCCTTGTTCAAATATCAATCTTACACTATGCTTGAGGTGGATTAGCTCTACATCAAAAATTCATCATTTGAATTGTGTCAAAGTTTCCCATTTCAGAGATTTTTATCTGTGCTCATTTTTTGTATGTTTCATAAGGATTTTTAATGGATCATTTACCAATGTAAAAGCCTAGATTTTTACACATGTAAAAGGAGAAAGAGAGAGCTCACATTCCAGGAATTTGAGGTGGTTGAGCTTGATAATCAATCAATCAATTAATCACCAAAAAGTAGATCAGATTAGATCTTCACTTTTCCTAGATTATAGGAAACTGGATTGATTCTCTTCAACAAACTATCCCGATTTAATTTGAATACAAAATCTGCTTGTAGAAGTCATGGAACACTTCAAGAGTCTATATAAAGACCTCAAAACCATTGTAAAATACATTGAAGCAATATACATACACTTTGGGTCATCATTGTGTTGCTCCTTCATTTCTCTACACCATTTCCTTCGACAACAGTGAACTTTTAAAGGTTGTTCCTCTCTCTATAGAGCTCCAAATCAAGTACTTAAGCATTTATTGAATTTTTTTTAGTATCCACATTTGGTTAAGTACATCTAGAGAAATATAGGTTTTACAGTCTCAGGGTCTATCTTTGTGTAGCCTTGAAAAAAAAGGGGCTACCTCTGTTGAGTGTTAAGTTCATTCGAGAAGAATATCTTGCTTATTACTTGCACTCTTGTGCATTTTAGACACTCAACCCTATGTGTATCATTCCCCCAAAGAAAGTTTTTCAATTGTAATCATGCTGGCTGCTATGAGCATTTGAAGTTGATCATTTCATCCAAAGATAGCAAGTTTTTTGAGCTAGTCAATGTGCAAACCTATTTGTTTTGTATCGAATCTTTCTCCTTGATGCCCCAAAGTACATAGTGGATTTCATTGCACTAATAACATGCCTACAAGGTCTTTTTAACTCTCCATAAGAGAAAGAGCTAGTCATGTGCTGGTTGGTTGGACCAAATTTCATCACTTCGCAACTCACTTTTCTACCTCCTACAAGCTTCTCCAAGTTCTCTCAATCGTATCAAAGCTAGTTCAAGATGGTGTGATGGATTTCCCTCAATGATTGAGAATCTTGATAGACACAACTATGCAGCTTAGAAAATCAGAATGGAGACCTATTTGCAAGGTAGAAAACTTTATGGAATTGTAGCAGGTGATGAAGCTATGCCTACTCCAAGATCCAAAGGAGGACCTACATAAGAGGAGACAAATAAGCTCACACTTTGGTGTGCAAGGGATGCTCAAGCAAGGTCATACATACTAAAATCTATCTCTGAATTTCTACTACCACATGTTAGAGGATGCAAGACATCTCAAGAAACTTGGGATGCCCTAGAGACTTTCTTTTCTGCTAGCACAAAAGCAAGGAAGAACCATCTTTGGAATGAGTTCAACCAAATGAAGAAGACACCCAAACAAACTATCACAGATTTTTGTTACTAAGGTCAAGGAGGTCACAGATCAATTAGCATCCATTAGAAAGCTGATTGAAGAAGAGGCAATCATGAGGCAGATTTTAAATGGAATTAGAACTGATAAGCAATGACAATCCACCACAGCTTATGATCTCATCATGGATGTACAAACCCTAGATTTCAACATATTCCTTCGACAACTCTTCAATCAAGAGGCCCAAAGTACATAGTGGATTTCATTGCACTAATAACATGCCTACAAGGTCTTTTTAACTCTCCATAAGAGAAAGAGCTAGTCATGTGCTGGTTGGTTGGACCAAATTTCATCACTTCGCAACTCACTTTTCTACCTCCTACAAGCTTCTCCAAGTTCTCTCAATCGTATCAAAGCTAGTTCAAGATGGTGTGATGGATTTCCCTCAATGATTGAGAATCTTGATAGACACAACTATGCAGCTTAGAAAATCAGAATGGAGACCTATTTGCAAGGTAGAAAACTTTATGGAATTGTAGCAGGTGATGAAGCTATGCCTACTCCAAGATCCAAAGGAGGACCTACATAAGAGGAGACAAATAAGCTCACACTTTGGTGTGCAAGGGATGCTCAAGCAAGGTCATACATACTAAAATCTATCTCTGAATTTCTCCTTGATGCCCCAAAGTACATAGTGGATTTCATTGCACTAATAACATGCCTACAAGGTCTTTTTAACTCTCCATAAGAGAAAGAGCTAGTCATGTGCTGGTTGGTTGGACCAAATTTCATCACTTCGCAACTCACTTTTCTACCTCCTACAAGCTTCTCCAAGTTCTCTCAATCGTATCAAAGCTAGTTCAAGATGGTGTGATGGATTTCCCTCAATGATTGAGAATCTTGATAGACACAACTATGCAGCTTAGAAAATCAGAATGGAGACCTATTTGCAAGGTAGAAAACTTTATGGAATTGTAGCAGGTGATGAAGCTATGCCTACTCCAAGATCCAAAGGAGGACCTACATAAGAGGAGACAAATAAGCTCACACTTTGGTGTGCAAGGGATGCTCAAGCAAGGTCATACATACTAAAATCTATCTCTGAATTTCTACTACCACATGTTAGAGGATGCAAGACATCTCAAGAAACTTGGGATGCCCTAGAGACTTTCTTTTCTGCTAGCACAAAAGCAAGGAAGAACCATCTTTGGAATGAGTTCAACCAAATGAAGAAGACACCCAAACAAACTATCACAGATTTTTGTTACTAAGGTCAAGGAGGTCACAGATCAATTAGCATCCATTAGAAAGCTGATTGAAGAAGAGGCAATCATGAGGCAGATTTTAAATGGAATTAGAACTGATAAGCAATGACAATCCACCACAGCTTATGATCTCATCATGGATGTACAAACCCTAGATTTCAACATATTCCTTCGACAACTCTTCAATCAAGAGGCCAACAATAGCATAAAGGAAGGTAACTCCTATCATGGTAGTTCAACTAGTACTCTATATGTAGATAAGAAGGACAAGAAGTTGAAAGGAAAGAAAAAGGAAGAGGATGACGAGGATACTTCCCAAGCCAAATTTGTAAGCAAGAGCAAGTGGAAACGGAGGAAGAAAGGACCAAAGCATGACAAAACCAAAGGCTAGAATGTTCAACCTTATGCCATCTGTGATACGTTCAACCTGTCAATGTCATGATTCTTGTGGATCAATGTCATTGACAAGTCAATGTGTGGCCATCATGCAACACTTATCCCCATTACTACCAAGTACCTTAGGATATCCCCGAGCTTGAGACCTTGGCTAGCTGGCCCTTGCCCCTCACACACATGGACTGATCCCTATGGATCAATGTCATGATCCCTGTGGATCAATGTTCGACACAACCACACCACCTAGAATTGTTGGTTCAATGGGAAGCTACAAAAAGGAAGTGGAAGAGGTGGATATGGCAACAATAAAGGCAGAGGTGGACACAACTTCAACAATAACAATAGAGGCCATAACAGAAGGAACTACAACAATTATTCTAAAGATCAACAACATGAAGACTCATTGCTTCTAATGAATCTAGGCCATAAGGAAGGTAAAGAAGATGATCATTTATGTAGTTCAAACAGGGGATGAAACAAAGCATAGTGTGGAGAAGATTGGTAATTTCAAGGCTTCCAATGGTAGGAAAAACATTTTGAGCAAGGTAATCTATGTTCCCCACTATTACAAAAGACCTAATAAGGCAAATAGTTGAGAACGGCTTGCAAGTTAGGTTCACCCAACATGGATCTTTTGTGGAAGATCCATGTCAAGGCTTCAAAAAGATAGCCAGAGGTGAAAAGCATGGTAGGCCCTTCCTTTTGAAGTAGGAGAAACCAAAAACATAGATCTATTAAACTTTGCATCTCAAACCCTATGTGAGCTTGAAGTGTTGCATAAGAGGCTAGCTCATGTGAATGAAAGAACCTTGAAAGATATATGCAGGGATCGAAGTGTTCTAGGACCACCAAACATATCAAAGCATCACATGATCAATAGATGTGATGCATGTCAGATTAGGAAGGCACAAAGACAACCATTCAGCCACAAAGACTACATCCACAACAACCTTTTGCACTTAGTACACACTGATGTGGGGGGACTGAAAGAAGTTGGAGAAGCTTGGAGAGGCTTGGAAACTTGAATTGTCAAGTGGTGAAGTTGGTCCAGCAAACTAGCATAGGACTAGCCCTAGCTCTTTGGATATATAAATTAGACCTTTTAGGCTTATTTTTAGTGCAATAAAACCCATTAGGTACTTTGGAACACCAACAATAACAAGTTGATGCAAAACAAATAACTTGCACCTTGACTAGCTCACAAAAACCTTCTAAAAATGGATGGAATTTATGACTTCATACACTGAGAGAAGTCAGCACAGTTACAATTGGAAAACTCCCTCTTAAGGAGTGTCATACATAGGTTTGGCTTTCTAAAATGCATAAAATCCCTAATTTACATCAATCAATGAAGGATCAATCACCTTAACATTGATTTGATGTCATCCCAATTTTTCAGGGATATGCAGACAATGACCCTAAGACTATAAAACTCAGATTTATCTAGAATTACTAAACCAAATGACTTGAAAATTTGTACAAATAAATTAGGCATTTATACCTTTCCAATGAATGATTAAACACTTGATTGGAAGCTTTGCAGAGAGAGCAACAATCTCTACAAACTGACTAAGCCTGAGGAAGAAGAGCAGAGAATAGAAATGGTACCAAACAATGATCAAATAGTATATGTATTACTTCAAATCAAAATTCTAATTAATGTAAAAATGTTTTGGAGTATTTATATAGACTCTTGAGGATATGACAACACCTTTTCTTCATGAATTTGAATTCAAAAATTAGGCGTGTTTGGTAGTTTAGATTGATTGGAAACTTTCCTACAATCTAGGAAAAGAGAAAGTTGAAGTCATATCTACTTCTTGATTGATTAATTGAGAATCAATCTCAACCACTTCTAACGCTTGGATTTTAGGCCTTTTACTCTTTCTTTTTACAAAGTTAAATACCTTGAACCTTACAAGAAATGATCATAAGTGATCAACCAATTAATACAAAGAAATAATGTGCAAATAATCCATATTCTCCAAGGTACATATATGGCACCATCCAAATGATGGATTTAATGTAGAGCATATCCACCTCAAGCATGATGCAAGCTTCATGTTCCAAAAACCAAGTCAAGAACCTTCATTTGCAAGATCAAGGTATTATGTCTCAATTATTGATGACCATAGCAGATTGACTATTCTATACTTTATCAAGAGTAAGAATGAAGTATTTGATTGCTTCAAAAAGTATCTAGCACATGTGGAAAATCATACATGTAGATCACTCAAGAAGTCCATACCTGATGGAGGGGGAGAATACTTCTTCAAATATTTTGATGAGTTCTTGCATGATAATGGCATCAAAGGGGAAGTGACTACCATGTACTCTCCTCAATTGAATGGAATTGTAGAGAGGAGAAACAAGACATTATTTGGATCAGCCAGAATGATGCTTGAAGAAAAGAGGTTGCCACATTATCTATGGGTAGAGGCTATCTCAAATGTTGTGTACCTTGTCAATAGAACACCATCCAAATCACTCCAAGATATGACTCCTTATGAAGCATGGTATGGAAGAAAACCTAGTCTTGGACATTGCAACGTGTTTGGTTGTATAGCTTATGTTCATGTATCTTCAGAAATTAGAGGTAAGCTAGATGAAAGGGAAACAAAGGCAATATTTATTGGATATGATTCAACTCACATGGATTACAAGCTCTACAATCCTTCAAACAAACAATTCACACAATTAGAGATGTTGTGTTTGAAGAACACAGGCCTTGGTATGATGAAGACAAACAAAAGGTAACTCTACCATATGATCTTGATTTTAATCTCTATCAGTTAGGAAGCAAGTATGATATACAGGTCCAGGATCTAAGAAGTGATATAGATGAGGACCAAGATGAAAGGGAAAAGGATTACAAGCTATGGAATTCAAGACAGAAAGCAAAAATTCAATGAGTGTGGAGAATGCTCTAAGCAAGCACCTAGAAGGTCAATAAGGGAGAAAAGATAATTAGAAAGGTATGGATATGATTCCATATTTGTTACAAAGCATTCAATCTACTTGGCAAAGGACTCAATTTCAAAAGAACCCTCAACATATGAAGAGGCAAAGGGAAACCCTAATTGGGAAAAGGCTATGAAAGAAGGAATAGATGTATTGAAGGAGATGAACACTTGAGATTTGGTTCCAATGTCACCTAATCAAAAGGTAATTGGTTGTAGATGGATATATAAACTCAAAAGAAACTTTGATGGATCAATTTGCAGGTACAAGGTAAGATTAGTTGTTAAAGGATTCTCACAAACTCATGGTATAGACTATGAGGAAGCATTCTCAACAGCTGCAAAGATGACTACAATCAGAACATTGATAAGTGTAATTGTTGCAAGAAATTGGAGACTCCTCCAACTTGATGTGAAAAATGCATTTTTAAATGGTTGAATAAGTGAAGAGGTATACATATCACAACCTCCAGCTTTTGAAAATCCTAATCATACATCTTATGTTTGCAGACTTAAGAAAGCATTATATGGATTGAAACAAGCTCCTAGAGCTTGGAGTTACACGTTGGTTACATACCTACAGGATCAAGGGTTCAGACCTAGCAACTCAAATCCTTCTTTATTCATCAGACGGGACCACAATGAGATTATCTATCTATATGTATATGTAGATGACATTACTGTGACTAGAGATGACTTGAATGGCATACAAAGGATCAAAAGGCATATGCAAGAGGAATTCAAAATCAGTGATTTAGGTGAGATATTCTTCCTAGGTATGCAGTTCATATACATAGATGACGGAATGTATTTGACTTAGAGGAGATACATTCAAGATCTACTTCTTTAGTTCAAAATGGAGAACATTAAACCTAAAGGTGCATCTTTGGAGATGAATCATAAACTTAGTGTTTATGAAGGTGAGAAAATTGAAGACATTAAAGAGTATGAAAGTTTGATAGGTAGCTTGATATATGTTACTCATACATGGGCAGATATCTCATATAGTGTAAGAGTGCTAAGACAATTCATGCACTCGCCAAGAAGAATACACATGGATGCAGCTAAGAGAGTACTTAAGTATCTCAAAGGTACAATCAATGAAGATATATTCTATCCTTAATCTTTAAATTTGGATATCAAAATCTATTCATATGCAAATTGGGCAAGAGCTAAGGATGACAGAAGAAGAGCCTCTAGTTACTTAGCATTTGTAGATTCAAAGCTAGTGACATGGAGTTTCAAGAAGAAATCAACAATCACTTTATCCTCAATTGAAGCAAAGTATAGAGGTTTGACCATAGCAACTCAAGAGTCGATATGGTTAAAAGCATTATGCTCAAAATTGGGACTTATGAGTTTCGAAGCTCATGTAGTTGGAGATAATGTAAGCTCCATGCATCTAGCAACAAACCCTGTTTTCCATGCAAGAACCAAACACATAGATGTTCATTACCACTTCATTAGGGAGAAGCTCATGGCAAAGGATATTGACATTTCTTTTGTTTCAATTGAAAAGCAAGTAGCAGATATGATGACAAAGGTACTTGATGGAATAAAAGCTTTGCATATTTAAATCAATGGTAGGTATTCAACTTATTAGAGATGAAGACTCAAGCATACTTTAACTTGAGGGGAAGTTGTTGGAACATTAAGCTTACACTATGCTTGAGGTGGATTAGCTCTACATCAGAAATTCATCATTTGAATTGTGTCAAAGTTTTCCATTGAAGAGATTTATATTTGTGCTCGTCATTTTTTTATTTTTCATAAGGATTTTTTATGGATCATTTACCAATGTAAAAGCCTAGAGTTTTATACATGTAAAAGGAGAAAAAGAGAGCTCACGGTCCAAGAATTTGAGATGGCTAAGCTTGAAAATCAATCAATCAATCAATCACCAAAAATTAGATCAGATTAAATCTTCATTTTTCCTAAATTATAGGAAAGTGAATTAATTCTCTTCAACAAACTATCCCCCCTTGATTTGAATTCAAAATCCACTTGTAGAAGTCGTGAAACACTTCAAGATCCTATATAAAGACCTCAAAACCATTGTAAAATACATCGAAGCAATATACATACATTTTGGGTCATCATTGTGTTGCTCCTTCATTTCTCTACACCATCTTTTTCAATAGCAGTGAACTTGTAGAGGTTGTTGCTCTCTCTACAGAGATCCAAATCAAGTGAGTAAGCATTCATTGGAACGGTATTAGTGTCTAAATTGTGTGTACAAATTTTCAAGTCATTTGGTTAAGTAAATTCAGAGAAATCTCAGTTTTACGGTCTCGGGGTCTATCTCTATGCAGCCTTCAAAAACAAGGGTTATCTCTATTGAGTGTTAAGTTCATTTGAGAAGCATATCTTGCTTATTACTTGTACTCTTGTGCATTTTACACACCCAACCCTACATGTATCATTCCTCCAAAAGGAAGTTTTTCAATTATAATTATGCTTGCTGCTATGGGCATTTGAAGTTGATCGTTTCATCCAACCATAGCAAGTTTTTTGAGTTAGTCAATGCACAAACCTATCTGTTTTGTATCAACTCTTTCTCCTTGATGCTCCAAAGTACATAGTGGATTTTATTGCACTAATAACATGTCTATAAGGGCTATTTGACTCTCCATAAGCATAAGGGCTGGTCCTATGTTGGTTGGCTGGACCAAGCTTCGTCACTTCAAAACTCACTTTTCTACCTCTTACAAGCTTCTCCAAGTTCTCTCAATCCTTACATATATGCATTGACTATCAAAGACACAACAAAAACATGATGAAAACCAAATACCCAAGTCATGATCATGGACAAACTCCTCTATTGGCTTAATAAAGCCAAGTATTTTATCTACATCAATCTCCATTCTATGCTACCATCAAAATATGAGCAATCTTGAAGGAGATCGGAAACATTGCCATCTTCATGCATTATTGGCATTTGACCTCACGAAAACACTTGACACCTGGAGAGAAATGAATGATGGGTTTCAAACATGCTCAATGACTTCTTTATCATCTATATTAATGACCTCATCTACAACGACACTAGAGGAACATGAACAACAAGCCCAAGTGGTGCTTCAATGCTTAACCAAGCAATTGTATGCTAAACCCAAAAAGTGCGAGCTCACCACGATGAAGTTAATAAAGCTTCATCATTTCATGTCATGAAATCTACATGGACCCTCACAAAGTAGAAGCAATCATCCAATGGCATCATCCATTATCATAAAGAAGGTTCAGATGTTCTTTGGCTTTTACCAATTTCCATTCCGATTTATTTGCGATTTTAATAAAGTTGCTGCCCCTATGATTTGGCTCACTAAAGGCCTTCCAATGGAGGTCTACGAGAGAAGAAGCATTCGAGGAAGTCTAGCTCACTGTGAACTCTAGCTCATTGTGTCATCCACATTGTTTAAGTTCGTTGCGTTTAATAAACTGTTTGGAATCCACTCAAATCCATCAAGATGTGCCATAGGGGATCTCCTCCTGGAAGAAGATAAATGTTGCATCCAAGTCACACAACTAATTTGACCCAAGGTTACTTCGCAAGGACTGGGAATTCCACCAAAATCTTTTAAAGGAGGCACATGACTACAAAATTGCCCAACATGGAAGTCGAAAACAGAACTACAAGATCCTGCACAAACACTACTACTGGTCAAAGATGCAGAACCACTGTAAGGAATATCTTGACACATATCTAACATTCTAGCTAGTGTGACAACTAAATTGCTCCAACATCTCATCCTGAATCGACCCTGGATCAATATGGATTTAATGAAGCTCTCTCCTGGGCAATACCTCTATTTTCATGGTTGGTGTAATGCTCCAAACAAAGGCTGATTTCGTTTGGTCCAAGCTCCAATGATGCCCAATGCAATCACACACTCAATCTGCACGAATGTGGTCCAATATCATGAGCTTCTGCTTGCCATTGCCTTGAATTAAGATGGTCGTTTCCTACAAACTGTGGATACAACTCTTTCGATTGCTTGCACACAACATTTCTCCTCAGGGTACAATGCTCCAACAAATGGGCAAACAAGAGCACCTCAACCAAATCATAGAAAACCACATTCACAACTACATCCTAGCTTTACAAAACAGTTGCAGATAATATCTAGATGTCTTAGAATTAGGTGGCACAATTAAGCACCAACATGACACCCCCTTCAAGCTCACTACTGGCAAAGAACTGATCACCCCACATACTCTTACTATGGATTCCACGCTCCACACTTCAACTTCTGACTTCCTCCAATACTGGAATACCAAACTCAAACAGGCAAAGTTCACCTTGGATAAAAGCAAGAAGGCATCATTCGGTACACCAACTACCATCATTCCCAAACTGAAGGATTCAAAGAAAATGATTTGATTCTCATTCGTGACAAGAATATTGCTCTTTCGCATAACCTGGCCTCCTTCCCAAACTGAAGGATTCAAAGATGGCAATTTAGTTCTCATGAGTAACAGGAATATGGCTCTTTTTGCATAACCTGACCCATAAGTCCAACCACTATTACTACGGACCATATCATGTTGTCTAGGTCTTGAACGACGTCACATACAACTTGAGGTCCCAAACCATGCACAAATTTATATCACTAAACTTCCTCAAGCACTTCAAGCCAGACCAAACACTTGAATGTCATATGCCCCTCTGGAATGAGCCCAAGGTCATACTGAAGGAGCACCAAGGTTAAGATGGCCCACTACTATATGTCCAATACCATGGTCAACCTCTCACGGACACATGGGCTACCCAAACACAAACTATCTGAGGTGGCCCAACCACTTCTGGTCAAGTTCAGACATTGTTCCATGATAGCCATCACTGTTATTAGTTGTTGACTGACAACGAATGGTGGGCCCTTCCCTCTCACTTTGCTGCAATCTTGATTTTCCTGATGCAATATAAAACACTCTTTGACAGTCTTGTGTGATTGCTTGTCCTATGGTTAATGTAGCATGCTTGCTTGTGTCCTATGGTCAATGTGGTGTGCTTTCTGCCTCAATATAAGGGCCGTGACTGCTTGTATTGATTGTTGGGCTCACATATATGGCCCTTACATGACACCAAAAAAAAGTGCATGATATAGACCTCCCAAAACTGAAACAAACTTAACACAAATAAGGTACTCTTCATGAGCATAATAAATACCATATCTAGCCACACTTCTATTCCTACTCTCTCCCGAGCTGCTTCAGGATTACAAGGGGAAAAATAAAATGGAACCGTAAAAGTCATGTCATATGAAAGCAGATTGTGATCGACAAGTTCCTCAAGAAGCATTGGCAGTCAGCTTCTCATCGCAAGCTTAGAGCCATCCTAACATGAAATGAAAATTCAAAAACCTAGAGCTGAAAATTGTCTTGCCCAAATGGGTATAGGTGTTTATCAGACACTCCCTTTAAGAAGTTCAGTCTTGACAAGTCTACAAAACATTTCAAAAATTATAGTTCACCCAATCAGCCTCTCATAACAATACCAGAAATCAGAATGATCATATCCCTGATTAGTGTTAGAGAAGAGACAATCCTGCATTCTAGGCTCCAGAGGGATAAACTTTACATTATGGGCTATTGCTATTTGCAACAGAGAAACAATTGATTTGATTGGAGCATGATGCACAAAGAAGTAAACTTGTTTTTCATCAATGATTTGTGTGGAAGAAATGCAACCTTTGTTGAATCCAAGGTGCATGTATAGAACTTTCTAAAGCTCATAGTACATTTCCTCCTCAAATTTCGCCTGGAGGATAAGATGAAAAGAGCTGGAAGTTGGAACCAATCCTAGAGATCGATCTTGAAGACCTTGTCATAATGCTGGTCTGCCTCATATAGTATATTCTCTTTCCTCTTCTTTGATCTAAAAAAATTTCAAGGGTCCTGGGCCACTATACTAAACAATGTACAAAGAATCTATGGGTAAATGTGCAGTTTTGAGATCGGTTCTTTACATATACTAACCTAAGTGGTCCCGTCCAATAGGTACGTCTTTTGATACTACACTTCTGATGATAGTTTTTCCTAGTGGGGGGAGCATACAAATTTTTGACCTAAGTCACATCCTTTTCGGAAAGGCTACTAATCATGTGAAGGTAGCTCTTGGACAGAGAGACTTTTCCCAGCCTTTGCCTTAAAGAACTGATGAAGTTGCTTCTGCACCTCCCCATAGCTACCTCTCACACAGATCAAGCGATCTTTGATCCAGCTTGGCAGCTTCGAAGCCTGCCTTGATGGTGCCGATGATGCTGATGATGAGGCTGTATAGCGGGCATCCACAAGAAGAATAGCTGCATAATCTCCAATATGTCTGATTGCCCTTCCTATCAATCCAGAGGCAGAAAAGTATTTCATCTTAGCAAAAGAACAGAGTTGATCAGAGGAAGTGAAGAAGCCTATGAAAAGAAATGGTGCACACCTATAGACTGATTGACAGCTTTCATGCACAGATTCTCATAGTACTCCCTTCCACTATATCCTGTCTGTAAGGGAAGCAGCCCATCGTCTGTGATCTTTGATGCCGTCAAAGAGTGAGAAATCTGATCAATAAAGTTCATACGTTCCATTAGCTCCGGATCTGAAGGGCTGGGATAAGGCAAACCAACCATGACAACACATCTGCCCATTCCATCACTGAAATTAATCCCCTCTGACATTTTCCCTCCCACTATAGAGAGGAGAACGGCCCCGCTTCTTCCATTTGTAGTTCCCGAAGTGTCAAGAACTGTCGACTTGTACTCTTGCAGAGTAAGCTCCACACCTGTCACATCCCTGGGCTCCCTGAAAAGAGCCTTCTTTCTTAGAAGTTTGTCCACAATTCCGGTGGCCTTCCAAGTTGAATAGAGTTGCTGCTCGTAATCAAATGATGGCAAGAACACTACAATTCCTTCAGGCACAACACAACAGAGATTGAACAGGAGTCTTCCTAGTTCCTCCATCTGCAAAAAAAACACTTCTTAATATTAGCCTTCCAGTGATGTTGACAAAAAATGGAACTTATTAAAAGAACCCAATAGCACAAGTCATCAGAACTGAGAGTTACTGTTTCAGGAAGACCTCGGGACTGATAAGTGAAGTCAAATGTCCGCCCAGTGGGACCACGTGCAATTGCTAAAGCTAAAACATTTTCTGCAGGAACGATATGTCCACAGGAAAAAGTATGCACACGATCTTCTTGCAACTGTGGGAAAAGCCTATACCTAAGTTCCTCAATAGGCTGCAGTGTGCCCCCGGCCAAAATAATGGCATGTGCGTGCTCCAGAACCTGCCATTCAAAATTTGCACTTGATTAGACTTCTGTATTAAAATATAAGGAAGCCTATAGAGCATTCATCATTGACCAAACAGCCAAGAGAACTTCTCATGTTCGTCTTAGAATGTCAAACCTACCTGCTTAAAAGATCTGGCAGCATTTAGCATCACAAACTTTATGTGACCAACTTGTTGCTCAAAGTCATTATCACATGCACAAGAGCTTGGGGTGATAAGAATCCTGCCATCTGCATTTGCACTCATCAATGAAAGAACCATTTCAGCTAAAGTGTGAAAGCTAGTAATGGCACCACCAATATCCTGAGTCTTTCTCTCAGACTCCTTATTCAGGGGTTGTGTGCTGTCGTTGGGATTTGATTTGTGTTCAGCATAGCCACTTACCTGGAAAATAGTAAAACAGCTATCTTTAATTGGCTTAATAAAGGTCAGATAGGTCAGATGAAGAATAGACCATTTTTTACACATAGTACATAGAAATTACAAGGTAGTAGACTTACTTTGTAAACAATATTGCTCTCTTTTATGTATTTCCACAACTTGAACATGTTTATGTTGTCAACATCAAGAGAAAAGAGAAAATCATTTATGGTTAAGATTTCTCCTTTACTCTTGCCTTTGTTTGGGTCATTCATTAAGTTGTAAGTCATGCTTTGATCAGTTACTTCAGCAGCACTTGCTATCCTATTCAATAGAGCCTTTATAAGTCGCAAGAGTGTTAAAATATAGCGCCGATTACCAGCACCAAGCCGTTCTCGGAACCGTCCTAAATATGCATTCAGTAATACTTCTACTTGTTGTAGCTGAAACCGAGAGACAAACACACAAAGCATGAGTCTCATGTCTGAGGTCTTCAGTGTTCATGCATGACAGATGCTTGGAAAAAGAAGACTACATTGGCATCTGCTAACAATGCTGTTAAGAATATCTATGCATATCAGTAACATAATGCAACTCACAAAGTACCTGTGTTGCTGAAATCTGGCAGCTGTGCATATTACCAATTGAGTCAACGAGGTTGTGTGCCTCGTCAATCACAACCACACAGCCTTTTAGTTTCAATCCTGTTGCATCCCGAGCACCTGAATGTAGAAGAGACTGATACGGAAGAACCACAAGGTCTGCCATGGGGATCATTCTACGTGAGGCATAATAAGGGCAGACCCCAATATTCTCTCCTAGCTTCACCATGTCTTCAATATCCATAACTTCTGATTCCCATGCAATGTCCCTGAAAACTCTTTGGTCTGATTTCTTTCTCAACATTGGGCATCCTGCGGCCGCCTTCTTGGCACGTTTTCCTTCATTCACATGCCCCTAGAAGGTGTAAGCTTCAAAAGAATAGTCAAGAAGCATGTGAACAAATTGTAATAATAGCTAAAGAACATAAATATAAAAATGCAATATTGGAGTCGCAATGTCATTGAATAAGACCTAGCAATAACTTGAAGAAACAAGGTATAATATGAATGTCTTCATCATCAAGGAATGACTTATAACTTTAGCGTTCTAGGGCTCAGTTAGTATCACATAAGCACTTTGAAGAGATGATAACCATTGAATATCATATGAGGGTTCTCACTGCTCAGAAGCAGCCTTCGAAAAGCAATCATAGACATCAAAAAATAAGGATCAGCTGAGGGTGATTTGATCCGCTGAGACCCTAGATGAATCCCTACACTGATAAAAGTTGCAAGCATTTGCCATGAACTTCCAAAATATGACTGGAAGATGATCAAATACAGATATGTAAAGATTTGAGAAGGGATATCTTCGCCTCTTCAAGGATGGCTCAATGAATACACACATAGATAAGAATACGCAGCAAGAATTGAGACCACAAAAGAGGGGAAAAATTAAACATAAACATGCACAAGCAAATCATTAAATAAATACACTTCAGTTTTTAAGAATGAAATGAATAAATTAAACTACTAAGATCAAAATCTTTAGTCTTATGTTTCCTCTTATTTTATCGTACAATTTAAGAACAAAAAACTCAATGCAAAATGAACCGAAAACAGACAAGCTCTCTAACTTTCAATGAACAGGGCTAATTGATGTGCAATGGAAGATACATAGCCAAGTACACACAACTTGAATGTAAATATGTACATACCATGCTCCAAGCATTGGTCCACCACCCACACATAATGTGGTCATCCAAAGAGAGAAGATAAGTGATTAATTAGTGAAGCATGTGATCATAGGCAGGTACACCTAGCAACGACCTCCACCTGATATAGACAGAAAACAATGGGGTAGCCTAATAGAGAGAAATGCTATGTTCAAAAGGGAAAACACAGCAACCTATGCAGTCACCCTGCCATAGTACAAAGAGAGTTTTAAAAACGGGTTTTTAAAACGTTTAGTGCATAGAGTACAGGAAACATAGAAATAAAGCACAAGTGTTATATTACTTCACAACACTTTTTTTTAATAATCCATGAATAATGCATGTCTAACACTCCTTTACTTCTTTACTGCTAAAACCACATTAAAAAACTTGATCTACTACCTTATAGAAGGCAATACACGCCATGGACCATGGGCACCGACCCATGGACCTATAGCATGGATCATGGTTATAACTTTAAACAATAAATATTCAAAATAAACCCTCATTCATTAATCATATCTGATAGTGTTGGAAACAATGTGACATTCAACACAAAACCCTAATTTTCAGCAAACCCTAATTTCAGAAAAACCATTTCTCAGAAATGATAATGGTCAAAGATGGTCAAAAAGTTTTATTGCATATTCTTGAAATACTCATCGAGAGTTATCTAGTCATATCCAACAAACACTTCAACCATCTGACCACTAAGTTGTTTGAAATTCAAACCCTAATCCTGGTCAACTTACCTAAAAAAATCAAACAAAATAAAAACTTTGAATGGTAACAATTAAAAGATCAATAAAGCACTTTCTCTCGAGTCCCTCCTCACTATCTAAGCTCCCTTCCCTTAATCCAACGGGTTGTTGCTTCTCATTTTAAACTCTCTCATCATACTAATGGTGATATCTCATATGATTCCTATTACTTGTGGAGTCTTAACTCCTCAACTAGTATCAATGCAAGGTTTAATCACCAATTCGAAGCTTCCAACAACGTTCTATTGCGAAGAGTTTCCTCAAAGGGGGCCATACGGAACATATTTTTCTAAAAGAGTGTGAGAAACCAAACTTGGATCCTAAGCTGGTATAAATATCAAATGATGATTGGACAACGCTCAAGAATAAGATCATGACATATACACAAATGGTCGTCACCGATGAAATACTCACGAAGCTTAAGGGATTACAAACAACTATTGACATATGGAAAGTTGAAGATAACATATGAAAACAATGCACAAGTAAATCAAGTCCACTTGATAAAGAAGTTTGTCGAATTGCAACTCGATGAATTGAAGTCAATCTCAATGCACTTTAGCACTTTTATAAGTATTCTTTATCAACTTCAAGATACAAGTTTGCCAACCACCATTTGATGACAAGCTCAAAACAATCTTCCTCCTTATGACTCTTCTTGATCCTTGAGAGACATTCATTATCTCCCTTAGCAATCAATTCTCCTACTCCAAGCTAGGAGGAAGTGAGAAACTCAATTATAAATGAAGAAATTAAGAGAAAGCAAGTGATGAGTCGAGAAGTGTTCATGTTGCTAAAAGCAAGTCACAACGAAAAGCAAAAGGATTTAACAACAAAAGGTCACGGAGCAAAAACAAATGGGGAGAAGATAAATGTTACATGCTATTATTGCGAGA
>CM035406.1:217851828-217996828 GCA_020310875.1 Ceratopteris richardii
CAATATCAGCCAAAAAGGAGTCATCCAACATTTTGCATTGCACATAACGTGCAAGCTCAATGTTTGCAATATGCATGGAAGCCAATCGACGATCAATTGCAGATATGCGCAAAGCATCGCCAACTGCCTAGAGTCTATAAAAAACCATGTATATATATGTGAAGAAAGTGTCGACAGGACGAATCATATCCACTGAACTATGACAACAGAAAATAGCAAGTGTCTGATGATTTTTGCGTCGAAAAGTCACAATCCTCTTTGAATCACTCACTAACGGTGCAAGCCAAGACAATTTTCCTATGTTTTCAAAAAGAAGATAGATCAAGGCAATGTGCGGCACATGGAGTCCAAACAATACTAGGAAACTCTTTCTCTACCATTTCCCCTATCCTTTTGCAATTGGAGGCATTGTCTTTGATAACTTGTACCACATTGTGAGCCCTAGTCTCAAGGATAACGGTCTTTATGAGCTCAAAAATAAAGTCCCCAATGATGCGGATCCCTACACGATTAGCATCAATGGCTCGTAAGAAATATGTGCCAAGACAACTAGATACCAATATATTGATGATGTGGCATCTCCTAGTGTCACTCCATCCATCAGATATAATAGAGCAACCACAAGTCTTCCATCCCAATCTAATTGGCTGTAGTTGTACTCTATCAAGTCCTCTTCATCTAACATGGGTCCACGAAGTCTATTATATTCCACTCCATGCCAATCATCACAACGACCTACATGTGCTATTGCTTCCACCATTCTTCTCCAAGCATCTATCCTCACTACAATGAACGACAAGTTGCATTGAAGAATACATCGTTCAATCTCTATTTTAGCAACTTTTTGTCATTGCTTTTGCAAAGCAAAGGACAACATAGAAGAATGTAAGCTCCTTTGCCTAGGTCTTTGTATAGGAGGATGACAAGAAGAGGATGTGGACACATCCTCTTCATCTCATTCAGAGACTGTACGAGCCCTTTGTGTTGTTTGACTAGGAGAAGGATCCACATCATCCATGCACTCAACATATATAGTTCTCATCTCACGACAACATGCTTCCTTTTCTTGTTGAGCAAAACAATACTCATTTTTTATAGCCTCTGCTATTTCCGAAGGCAAATGAGCATCATCTTGCTCAACAAGGAAGCACGTCATCGTAAGATGGAAGCCATATATGTTTAGCTCATAGATGATGTGGATCCTTCTCCTAGTCATTGAACACAAAGAGCTTATACAATCTCTCAACGATATGAAGAGGATGTGTCCACATCCTTTTCTTGTCATCCTCTTACACAAAGACCTAGACAAGGGAGCTTACATTCTTCTATGTTGTCCTTTGCTTTGCAAAAGCAATGGCAAAAAGTTGTTGAAATAAATATTGAACGATGCATTCTTCAATGCAACTTGTCATTCAATGTAGTATAGTATGGACAATAGCTTGGAGAAGAATGGTGAAAGCAATAGCCAAAGTAGGTCCTTGTGATGATTGGCATGGGATGAAATATAGTAGATTTCATGGACCCATGTGAGATGAAGAGAAGGACCGGATTAGATTGGGGTGGAAGATCTATGGTTGCTCTATTATATCCTATGGATGGAGTGATACTAGGAGATGCCATATCATCAATATATTGGTATCTAGTTGTCTTGGCACATATTTCCTACGAGCCATTGATGCTCGTCGTGCAAGGGTCTCCATCACTAGGGACTTTACTTTTGAGCACATAAAGGCCGCTATCCTTGAGATTGTGGTATAAGTTATCACAAACAATGCCTCCAATTGCAAAAGGATGGGGGAAATGGTAGAGAAAGAGTTTCTGAGTATTGTTTGGACTCCATGTGCCGCACACTGCCTTGATCTTCATTTTGAAGACATAGGAAAATTATCTTGGCTTGCACCGTTAATGAGTGATGCAAAGCGGATTGTGACTTTTATATGCAAAAACCATCATGCACTTGCTATTTTCCGTTGTCATAGCTCAATGGATATGATTCGTCTTGCAAACACCCGCTTCGCATATATATACATGGTTTTTTGGAGGCTCCGAGCAATCAATGATGTTTTGTGCATATCCACGATTGATCGTCAATGGGCTTCCATGCATACGGCAAACACTGAGCTTCCACGTTGTATGCAACGCAAAGTATTGGATGACGTCTTTTTGGCTGATATTGCGGCCATAGTACCCGTGTTTAGATGCATATCCATTGTGCTGCGTATTGTGGAGAGAGAAGGATCTACTCTTAGTCTTGTATACCACATGTACACGAACATGCAAGAGGCTCTCTCTTCATTGATGACATTCTCACTTCATAGGTATTTTTTATATGTTTCATTGAAGTTTGCACTTTCCTTAGTACATTAAAAGATAAATCTACATTAAATGATAGATCCAAATTTAAAATCGTTTAAATATTTCAATTTTATAGAAAGAAGGATATCATAGACTTGGTGCATGAAGGATGAAGAACACTATCTCATCCTATCCATGGATTTTCAGCCTTCTTGTATCCCTATTTCGAGGGATCTACATTATGGGCATAGACGAGTCTTTGATTGATGAAGGATCAGTACATGGAGCATACCTTGATACCAAATGAGCAACTCACACTCGATAGCGAGTTTACTAGTTACATGAGCAATGTTGGTATTGCTTGTGGAAGACTACCTTGCTTCGTAGGGAGGTGACCATGCAACCTTTTGAGTGGTGGTAACATTATGGTTATGGTCATCCTACCATTGCACCTATTGCGTTGCAAGTTCTCTCACATGTAATTTATAAAAGATTGTAATAATATTCAATTTCTCTTTTTTTGTTAAATTTTGATGCTATATTTATTATTGATCATACTACGTATCGATAGCGAGTTTACTAGTTACATGAGCAATGTTGGTATTGCTTGTGGGAGACTACCTTGCTTCGTAGGGAGGTGACCATGCAGCCTTTTGAGTGGTGGTAACATTATGGTTATGGTCATCCTACCATTGCACCTATTGCGTTGCAAGTTCTCTCACATGTAATTTATAAAAGATTGTAATAATATTCAATTTCTCTTTTTTTGTTAAATTTTGATGCTATATTTATTATTGATCATAGTAAGTAGGACGCTTCTTCAAGTCCATGTGAGCGTAATTGGAGCTCATATTTGCTGCACACCAAACTACAGAAATCGTTCGAGCGTCGCACAATTAGAGAGTGTTGTCTTTTGCAAGGCGAACCTACGCCTTGTACAAACTTGAAGAAGTTGGATGGTCCAAAGCAAGTAAATTAATCTATAATTTTAACATCCAATAAAAATTATAGTTTAATTCTTATCACTTGGAAGTTTAAAGTTGAATCTTGATCCTTCTCTCCATTTCATGTTTCCATTGTAGGTATCAACTACTATATTTGATGAGAGTATAGACACTCAGGAAGATATGGAAGCTTGCATTAGAGATAAGCAAGAGGATATATATCCTATGCTACATGGAGAGCTCAAAAGCATTGACATGAGAGTAACTAGGGATCGCTCACATGTTCTATCAGTGTGATGTTCCATCTACGAGTTCTATGATAGGCCATCGACAAAAGTTACGCCCACGATGTGAAGGAGCTTCACTTATGGAAGATGATGACATCGGAAAGCGTTGGATATGGAACAATCACGTACCGATGTTCCATCTACGAGTTCTATGATAGGCCATCGACAAAAGTTACGCCCACGATGTGAAGGAGCTTCACTTGTGGAAGATGATGACATCGGAAAGCGTTGGATATGGTTCCTATTAGGAAGCCCGAATATGATGATGAAGGAAATCTTATTAGTACTAGAGACATTCCTTCATCATCGTTATTAATAGACGATTTAGACGAGTAGTAGCATGTAGCCATTGATATGTATGATGATTGATCATATGACATTGATGTATCATGTCAAAGCCTCAGATAATATGTTTTTAATTTGTTATGTATTTGGATCATGGATGATAGATCTTTCAGGTTTAGTACTTGGTACTACATAGTTGAGTCTTGACATTATGCCAAATTCCAATTCTATCTTGGTTTTCATTATGTATTCCATTTCTCTTGAGATGTAATGGAGATGTTGGCACATGCTACTTTGTTCATTTTGTCGCATCATCTTTTAAGTTTTCTTTATTCTACATTGTTTGGTTTCAAATTACATTGATGCTCCCAAGTTCCAACTTCCAAGTGCGAGCTGAATTGTGACATCATTCGTATGACTCGTGAGTCGTTAATGGTGAGGTGAGTATCTACATTGTACGTAATATGAATGTATGTATTATGTATCTCTCTCTCTCTCTCTCTCTCTCTCTCTCTCTCTCTCTCTCTCTCTCTCTCTCTCTCTCTCTCTCTCTCTCTCTCTCTCTCTCTCTCTCTCTCTCTCTCTCTCTCTCTCTCTCTCTCTCTCTCTCTCTCTCTCTCTCTCTCTCTCTCTCTCTCTCTCTCTCTCTCTCTATCTATCTATCTATCTATCTATCTATCTATCTATCTATCTATCTATCTATCTATCTATCTATCTATCTATCTATCTATCTATCTATCTATCTATCTATATATATATATATATATATATATATATATATATATATATATATATATATATATATATATATATATATACCCTAACGTACCTTACGAACATTACCTTGGGGATAAGAATTGGTTCTCGTACCTTACCCGTACGGAACCTTATGAAGCTAACCACCTTGTAAAGAATTGAAATCATTAAAAACAAATAATGGCACTAAGTGTGCAAATAAGGACTTCGAACTTTCTTGTGCAAAGGATGGCATCAAGAGGAAACTAAAAACCCCTTACAAACGCTTAATTGCACATTGTGTAAGAAGATCCGTTGCATGTTATCCACATATAATCTCCTTCAATAGTTTTGGGGAGAGGCACTTAAAACTGTGGGCCATATTTGTTCCAATCTCCCAACCTTGCTATAGATAATGGCATCCCTAAGGAGGCTTGGTCTAACAAGCTGGCTTTATATGACCACTTGCATGGTTGTGATGCATTTGTTCCATCATAAAAGAGGACAAAGCTAAATATGAAATCCATCAAAGAAAACTTCATATGTTATGGAGAAAAAGGAGAAATGGGATATAAGGTTTGGGAGCCTATGTCATGGCATTGTCTTCAATGAATCAAAAATACTAAAAACAGATATTAAAAGAGAAAAGGAGAAGAAAAGGGTGAAGTTCAAAGAGAGAACTTGCCACCAAAGACTATTGAACAGTACAAATAATTGAACATGAATCTGTCATATTTAAGCCAAAAGAAGATGGACAACAAAATGATGATTTTTGGTGATAGGTTAAGGGCTGAAACTCAGCATTATGTTGAGGTCTAATGGGCAACAAGCTAAAAACAAAGTATTTCAGCCCCATAATGAAGTAGAACTCGATATCCCACAAGATGATGGAAACCAACTACCAAATACAGATCATTGGGTAAGAAGATCCCTAAGAATCACAAGCCTAACAGAAAGCATACTCTTACCGTTGACTATGTTATGTTGACGGATGGAGAGCCTCTTACCATGAAAGAAGCTCAATCTTGTGCATTATACAAGAAGTGGGAACTTGCCATCTAAGAAAAGATAAAAGCACAAAAAAAAAAACACCTTGGATTTAGTACATATCTAGATATGGTATATGCAACAAGCCAGTTAGGTGCATTCGATTCGATACGTTCGGTGCATTTAAGGTTTGAGTATTGAACCTTACCTCCAAGGCAAGGTGCGAAAGATGTGTTATACATACATACATACATACATACATACATACATACATACATACATACACACATAGTTGTTCCTTGACGAGTCAAGAATGTTTTCCTGACATTTTTGACATAACTTTTTCAATCATGTAGAACATTATGTATTATTCACAAAAAGCTATGTTTTGTGTAACTAATTGAGTTTGGAGGGAGAAAGAGGGAGGGAAGAGTGGAGGGAGGGAAGGAGGGAGAGAAGGGGGGAAGAGAAAGAGGGAGAGAGGGGGAGAGAACATTCTGTTAGCTTGACTAACCTTGATTTCTAGGCATGAGTGTGCATGCATTCATGTAAGAATATATGTTATGGCGACAAGGAAGTAAGACGACATTGTGTTTTGAAGAATCACATTTCATGGATCCTAGAGATATATTGAAGTTGGAAGAGTAAGGGTTCACCCAAAATGATACAAGAGGAAAAGCTTAGGAGCACAAGAAATGATGAAACTACTAATGTGCAATATATCAAGATATGTAGCTTTTCAAGGTTATGGGAAAGGAACTAGTGATGTCTACTTATTTCTTTTTGGTTCTTTGCAAAAAATTTAGATGGAGTCAAATACCATCAAAAATGTTTTAACCTACTCGTGAGACATCGGCTAAACATCAAAAGTTACAAACACATTTGAAACAACTATGCATGCATGCATGCATACATACATACATACATACATACATACATACATACATACATACATACATACATGCATCACCACAATATTCATTCATGAAACTTCACAAAACATTGTTCGACTAAAGATTTCCACAAAGTTGCATTATTCGATACAATATTGTAAATTTAAGCGTACACCATTTAAGAAAAGCAAAAGAAATGGGGGAGGAGATTGAAAATGCAAACTACATCAAATATTTCGAATTGATTACTATACATAGGTTACCTCTCATATTCTCTAGAAAGCTTCTACGATGATCTAAATAGATGTTGATGGTTAAGGAATGTTTCTCGTACACTTCATCAAGGGGGCATCTTGCATATATAGGCCATGATAGACTCGGCCAATCTATCATAGATCCTAGTCGATCACCCCCAACTTATATGAAAGCATACTCAAAAAACGTGCTCCAAGAATAATCCCTCTATTGTCAAGCATGATGCTCCAACCCTTGAGCCCCCACTTGGAGGGCTGCTTCTCTATACAAAGGCAATGTGTTGGACTCAAGCTACCAGTATGAAGAGAGAGGATAGACAAAAGAAGAAGAAGAAGAAGAAGTACAATATAGAAATGCACACTAAATCAGAAATTTCGAACTTGCTACATAGCAACAAGTATCCTCCCTTGGTGATCTAGATGGATGTTGGACGATTAGGCCATGTTTTCCATACACTTCGACAAAGAATCACCTTATATCCCCTCATTTGCAAGGTCAAGGGCTCCTTCCTTTGAGCTTTTCCCCAACACCCAAGGCAATGCCATAAACCCAAGCTCCAATCTCAAAGTTCCTGAAATGCATAGTATGGTAAGAAAGCATTTGAAAGTTAAAGCATGGGTTTGCAATCTATTCATTCCCATTTTTGAAAGCTTGCATGTGGTATAAATAGACATGCCTACATGTTTTATTTGTAAACACATCCACAGAAACAAAATTACCCTCTCACAAATTTGGGACTTCTTTCAAGGTCATGCAATCATATAAAAGTTCTACCCTTATAAGCACAGAGTTGTATGTGAGAAACCATAGCATTAACAAGACCAAGAAAAAAAAACGCAAAATTACCACTCATTGATATGAACACATTAAAAAAAAGGGAAAGAAAAGGCCAAGTCATTACTTGGGAGACTGGTTTTCAATGATTTGTACGTTGAAAAGAAAAATTATTTGACTGACCAAAAACCAAACAATCCAGCACCTTCAAACCTCTTGCAAAAAATATACCTTTTTTCCAGATTTTTTTGCATCATTTGCTCTCTTCAACTCCAAGCACCTCTCATTTATACGGAAGGAGTGTTTGAGTTTCGATACTTCTGCGATCAAACAGAGAAATGCCAACTGTCATGCTCAAATTAAGTTTAGCACATTGAAATCAAGTCGATCTAAAAAAGAATGCCAGCATGATCAACAATAACAATATATTGATAGATTTAAAGGCAAAAAGCAAAAAAGTTCTCTCATGATCTACAAATGGAAGAGATAACAGCACAACTCAGAAATTTGGATAGGAGAAACCAACAATAAAGAAAGAAGGGCTAGGCCCAAGTCCCCGTTTTGCATTATGCCAGCGGCACAGGAAATAGCTTGCACAAGTTTGATACAGTTCTTCGTTAAAAGCTAGTACACATGAATATATCCTCGGTTGTAGAAAATTTATCAGCTTCATAGTTTGTTTAAAAAGTAATGAGTATTTGACTTTCAAGATGTTCGTCAAACACTGCTTGGTTATGTAAAGGGAGTCTAAGTTTCGATAACTCTTTGTTAATAGTTCTGGACAAATTCAACACAAGCTAAAGCCAACACAATCTAAAGAGGAAGTCTGCATGATGTGTAGTAAGCATAAACATATATATAAAAAATCAAATAGTTGGATGTTCTCTCATGCTTGAACCACAAGATGCATGATATATTTTAAATCACATTGTGACTCGAAACTCTGGTTCGACAATCATAACGACATAAGGAGGGCCAAAGCTCCCGTTTTGAAATCATGTGAGCAAGCACTGTAGTTCGTCTTCCTCAAATCGCACCCTTACTTACAAGCTGACACAGGGAGCATAACAGATTCTGTTAGCTTCAAGTGAGGTCAATACTTCGCAATTGTGATAAAGCAACTAAAACTGATCTTTCCTAGCATTGGAATTCCAGAAAATCGTTCAAAAGTCAGCTCATGGCCAACTTTTCTATTAGAAGGTGTCACGGACCTCTTACAGTGGGAAATTTACGATTTCGTGGATTCAAGAGGAGAAGCAGAGAAATCCTCCTCATAAGGTGAAGTACGGTTAAGGAGAATACAGCCTCTGGAACACTACAAATGAATTACCAGGATGTATACAAAGGGATTTCCGAGAGCCGATGGATACAGTCTTCAGGGAAGATGAAAAGCACGTCCGTTGTAGCTCCTTTATAAACTGTGAGAGTTGGGAATGAGTTCTGCTGCAGAAGAACACCTTCAAAGTCTTCTGCATTTCTGCTTCCTCATCAGAACCCTCATTGGAACTTTCATTGTCAAGATCCTCTAGGAAGTCCCGTTTTCTCTTCACATCGGAATTTGAGTCATCGTCACTCTCGTAGTCATCCAAAAGAAAATCCTCCTCCTTAGTTCCATTCATGTCGTCCAGCATCATTTTTCCGTGCGCTTCGAAATTCTATCATGTTCACTCAGGGATTCAAGCAAAACATATGTAAACCTAGACGCTGTGTATGAGTCAGTTTAAATATTTAAATTCAACCACCTGTCCAAACAATGATTTCTTGCTGTTCTTGAGCACTCTTCTTGCACTGCTCTTTTCACGTTGAGATGAGGAATTCGAAGCCGTTGCAACAGAGAATTCTCGCATCCAATCTGGTTCATCATCAGATAAGCCACCGGTGAGCGAATTGTTTCGTTGACAGGGCTGCTCGTTTGAAGATCGCTGTTGATCCTGCAGCCATTGCAAAACACTGCATATGAGGCTCAATGTTTTGCCTGTACCTGCAATAAAAATAGAGCCAATGTCAGCTTTATAAATACCTCCTTGAAGCGGTAGAAGCGTGGATTATGAACGAGCGAACGTAGAAATGTATCTAAAAATCTATCGTTCACAAAACGAAAGGCACAAATTGTGATCGCACTGAGGCAGAAGGGAAGGAACGAGTTAGTACCTGTAGGACTCTCAACAATGGCCACGCCTCCCTTCTGAAGAGCTGCATAGACAGCTCGCATCAGCTCAATCTGAATGGGGTAAGGCTGAAACGGAAACGCTGGGAATTTACGTTCAGAGCGAGAATCCATTGTGTCCGAACTCAATAATCACTGAAGTGAAGCTCAGATGTATGTCGAGGAGAAAGCGCGGGAAGCCTATTTGACATACGCCGCTCGGCTCTTACCACGGTCCACGCGTACATTATGTTTTAATTCGGCTGCACAGTGTATACCATCTTTTTGGATCACCCAATTTTTTTTTTTTTTTTTTTTTTTTTTTTGAGTACAATGAATTGGAAAGACGCACACACTCGACCTAGTAAGGTTGTAGGCACCCATGTTAAGGAACTCTGAGGCATCAGCTTTGGGTGGGACTTGAACCCTTGCCATCTACATAGGAGTACAAGGCACATCTGCTACACCACTCTCGCTGAATTCCAATAAAGTTTTTGGGCGCATGTTATGTAAATTTTTTTAAATGAAAGTTTAGTTCCTAAACTTTACCTTGAAAGTGCAACTCTACAAGTTTTAACTTGAAAGTGCAACTCTACACGTGAATGGACATAGCAATCACAAGACTCTTTATATCTCACAAAGGAAAAGTTAGATAAAGAGAAAATTCGATTACAAGTGGTTCAACTGGCCAAAGTCATTACATGTCCAACCCGAAGATTAAATTTTAGACCTCCATCTCAAAAAACCAGAACCATATCAATTCCTCTACGAGATGTGAACGAGATTATGTAGGTTGAGGTGTCCTTTTATCCTCACATTCAAGGCTTCACGTTAAACAAATTTGTATACATTGAATCTTAGATCGTCAATCTAAGCGTTCAATTTGTTACCACTACAATGGTTCATTGTGCTACCATTACACCACACACCCTCGAAAACATGTACTTTAGTGGTTTCAAATAAGCACGATAGACCAAACTTTTTGAAAGGGGTTGTTTAAGGTAGATCATTATGTCACTAATGTATTCACACAAAAGCATGAAAAAAGAATGTATATGTTTTTATTAATATGCTCATGTAAGCTTCCTATAAAGCAAGTGCATTATTGTGCTAAGAATAAAGACAAAATATATAATTATGAACTAAATATTTTACTAAGAAAATAATGGACAAAATCAAATATATGCTGATGTTATCCCGTGTCTTAGGTTATTTAGTTTGGCCTTTTGCCTCTTGAGGCAGGGGTAAGGGTTCAACCCCCTCCTAGGGCATGACAAGTGTGGCCTTTAGGTAATGTATTGTCATCAGGTAGAAGTAAAAGAATTGTCTTCAGGTAGTCTTTTTCAAGTGTCACCTTTGAGAAATCTAACCCTTCCTTTGTGGGATATGGGAGGTCCCATAACTACTATGCTCCTTCACTTGTGTAGTTGTTTTTTCAATCGATTCAATCAAGGGAGATTAGGCTTCGGTTGAACTTTCTATTTGAAAAAAAAATACATAACAATGATCTAGCTATAAAATCGAGAAGAACACAATGGAGAATCTATTTTTTAAATAGTTTTGTTTTTTTATTTATCACATTAACTTTTATGTATAGCTTGAACAAAGATGTCATGCTATTTACTTCCAAAACCATTATCTCCCCTTCATTCATTCTAGCATGATTTTTATGTATAACTTGAACAAATTTGTCACTAATTTCTTTCAAAACCATTATCTCTCTTTCATTGGCTTATCAACCTTGTGATCTTCTCTATTTTTATTTCATATGTCGCTTCAAACTCCATCATATAACTATCAGTCACTCTTTTTTACTCTTTCATATGAGTTCCACGAGCCCATAGTTCTATCTTACTCTTTCATATCCACTCCATATCATGTTTTTCTATGGGAAATGCAAATATTATGAAGTAGAAGACGTGTAGCAATAAGGTATGTATATAACATAAATCTATGTCACACGTCTTTAATAAGGTGTGAAGCTTTGCCTTAAAATATGAAAAGATCTCTCAACTATCATACTTTGCATCTTATAATGGGAATTAGCATGTGTGAACATGCAAGGTATGGAAAATTTACAACTAAACAATACTTTCCTAGCTCATCTCTTACACATAGTTTCTCTCAGTTGCTTCTATTAGAACTCAATGAATCATGCACTGATCCATCTTATGCTACAACATTATTGTATGTTGAGAAACTAGTATTTTTTTAAGTTTAACGAAACAGAAGGAAATCTTTTGCGGTTAAAGAAGTCATGATGGGTCTATTGAGTGCAACAAAATGACCTATCACTTTTCGAAATTTTTCGAGTTCTTTTGCATAAATGGTGCGAATTTTTGTAAAGATATGGAAAGGTTTCCTTCACATCCTATCACATCTATTGCATATGTTTGAAATTTAAGTGCACAAAATGTATTGGACATGGATAATTCCAAGGCCACCTTTGTCTATGGGGACTTCTTTATTTGTAATTTTTTTAATGCTCACAATCTATGTGATGCTTTTAGTTAAGTCGAACCAATCTTACATTACGTCTTTGCCATTAAATGTGTGTGATGTCAATACGATAACACACACCATGCACAATATCTTAATAGTTTTTCAAAAAAACAATCTGGTTTTCCATGCATTTGAAACCAAAAATTACAAAATAATATGGACAAAAGAGTATGCATACATATATATATATATATATATATATATATATATATATATATATATATATATATATATATATATATATATATATATATATATGAGTGAACATACTTCATATACGCATGTGTCTACTCATAACATAGGGTGCACTCGCACACTTTTATTTTTTTGATTTGCAAAGAGTAGACTTCAACTTAGTTACAGTTGATGGCATAAGCAGATGTGATGGACGGCCATCAAGTAAAGTGACAAAAGTATCTCTCCTCGATAGCCTCCTAGAAGATCCACAAGTGTCATCATTCACCAAGTCCACAAAACCGAATCCCAAGTGTCGTAATCCCTCTAAGATGGACGATCCTCAATGCACGCATGTGAAGTCACCACATAGAAGACACCACTAGCAATTGCAGTGGCCACATATATCATCACTTGCACACAAGTTTGGTCTTCCCAAGCTCAAGGTCTTATATGTTTGATGGTACATGCATATCCGATGCTTCCAAGACCCTTGCTATTTGATGCATCCAAGTATGCATAGCTATGTACTGCTTTCAAGTGTGCATTGTTGTCTGATGCTCCACACATTGAAGGGGAGCTTCCTAGCTCCTTGTAATGTGTCTTATCTTTTTGGATGGCCTCATCATGCCTCTCTATACCTATCTGTGCATACCTACAACAAAACATAGAAACCAAAGAACGAAGATTATGAGTATGTTGTATGCAAGTTTCACAAATGGACGGTCTCAATCTAGTTTTGGCTGATGAGGCCACTATATGTTTTATTAGAACAAACATACACAATAGTGTTCCATGGCCATTTGGCCTTTCACATAGACACTAACAATAACAATCTGTAACAATCTCCCACTAAAGGCCAATATAACTGATATGAACTAAGGAGAAAAATAAAGAACGACAAACAATATATGAGTATTAGTAGAAGACCTATACCTCCCACATGAGGGGAATGTACACAATGTACAAGGGATTGTGTTCTACAAAATCAAGTGACCCACATCAAGTGACACATGTGCTAGATTGTTTGTCTAAGCATCTATTGTGTTTTCTTGAGTATGAACCTTCTCAAGTAAAATGTGCTCAATGGTTAAGCAATCACAGATAAAATGACACTTCACCTCAATGTTCTTGGTCTTTGCATGATAGATTGGATTCTTTGCAAATGAAATAGCACTTTGACTATCCTTGAGTAAACGATGTACATGTTGAGGTATGCCCATGTCACATGCCAACCTAGAAAGCCACAATGCTTCCTTGCATGCCTCACTAGTTGCAAGATACTCTACTTCTATAGTGGAAACAACTGCACATTTTTGAAGATGAGACCTCCAAGAAATAGCACCATTAGTGAAGTGAAAAACGTACCATGAAGTATACTTTCAATTCTCTATGCAACCAGCATAGTTAAAGTCTATGTATCCAATAATGGAAACCTCTACCCAAGCATAAACACATCTCCTTAGTCCCACTCAGATTTTCAATATCATTTTGATCACTTTCCAATGCTTCTTGCTAGGAGTTGATATATATTTGCTCACAGTTCCCATTACAATTGCAATATCTGGAATTGTAGCCACCATAGCATACATGGGACTATCAATAGTAGATTGATTAGGAATTTTGGTCATGAATTCCTTATTCTCATCAGATTTGGAACAATCATCCTTGCTCAGCTTCACATATGTAGGCAATAGTGTACTCAATGCCTTTCCAACATGCATATTGAATATGTGAAGTACTTTGGTTATAGAATCACTCCACTATGAGACAAGTATATGCATCTCTTACTCTTATCATGACTAATATGCGTGCCAAGAATAATTTTAGCATCTCCCAAATGTCAAATTTTTTATTGAACTTTGTCTTCAAGAGAGGAGTCCTTTGAGGACTTTCCGACAATCAACATATCGTCAACATTGTTACACTTATGTGTTCCTCAAGTAGCATTGATGTGAACCTTTTCCCTGTACATGGGAACTTTTTACTCTAGTGTTGGATAGAGGTTGTTTCCCCATGTTACCACATAGATGCTACACTCAAATGTGGCGGTACTTTGTACTTAGGGATATTATTCGGCTCTTACTTTAGTTATGTTCATCACCAATAGAGAGACCTGTTCCAACCATACATCTTCTCTATGTGTGTTGTTGTGTTTGTGCTCCTTGTGTGTCTCTCGCACTTTTGCACACACCCAAGGTATTAGAGTAGGTTCAACTCCTTCTCAAGTTTTGATTTTTTGCATCATGACTCGCGTGCACTTTTAACCATGAAAATCAAGTTCGAAGTATACAACATTGATTTTTAATAGCAAGAAAGCATTTCTTTTAGTTACACTAAACCTTTACCCCCATTTTGAAGCCATTCATGCAGTTAGAATTTCCATAAGAGTGACGAATTGTGATATGAAATCTTAACATTCATTTTAGATTTTACTGAAGTAAAGATCTTGTCATTTTCTTATTCTTTAGTGAAATGGCGGGCAATGATAAAGATAAAGATAAAGATAAACACACATCTTCTCTATGTGTGTTGTTGTGTTTGGCATGCTTCAAGCTAAAGATAAGCTTGATGGAACCAACTTTTCAATGTGGTGTTACATGATGAAACATGTTCTTGTTGCAAAACGACTATGGAACATAGTGGCAGATGTAGACTGAAGACCCCCTGGTTCTTTTACTTCAGAATCTACTATCACAGATGGAGCTTCTTCTTCAAATACAGTGGTTACTCCTTCTCCACTACATAGGAACATTTTAGATGGGGATGGCAAAGATGCTCAAGCTCATGCATTGATTGTGTTTTTTGTGAAGTTTCATATAGTTCCACACATTCAGTCATATTCTACATCAAGACATGCATGGAACACTCTTGCTTCTTTGTATGTTGCTCATAATGAAGCACATGTTGCATATTTGAGGAAGAAACTTGAGCATTATGTATGGCTGAAAATGAAATTGTGTATGTGTATGTCACATGCATCAAGGACCTGAAAGAGCAATTGATAAAGATGAGATTATTTAGAATGAATCACTCATCTCTACATTGTTGAAAGGAGTACCAAAATATTTTCAAAGATTTTCCACTAGACTCCATTTGGTTGCAAAAGCAAATCCAAGTATGTATGCATTTGATGACGTTGTGTCTCTTCTTTTGCAAGAAGAGCAATTTAGAGTGAATATGAGTGGTTTGATTGAGGGAATGCAAGCACTTGCTATCTTGCAAAAAGGAAAAAGCAAGTATGGCTCAACTTTGGGTTCATCAAAACCAAAGCCACAACCTTCCTCTTCCACTCATTCCTCTTATAATGTTGATTTGCATAAGAAGAAGATATGCAAATATTGTTGGAAGGTTGGTCATACTATTGATGAATGTAGAAAGCTTGCTAAGCTCAATGAAAAGAAGAAGGAATTCGACATGTCTATTATTGAAAATAACTCAAATGCATAGAATGATGAAGCCAACATGGCTTAAGATTTTTGGGCATGTGTTGTTACATGTCATTATGATGCATCATTGCTTTTCTTCATGAAAGAGGAATTTCACACCACTGTTCGATGCCATATACACCTCAACAAAATAGAGCATAAAAATAGAACACTTCTTGAAATGGCACGATGTGTGGTTAAAGGAAAGCACCTTCCTGACAATTTTTGAATAGAAGTGTCATGTGTGCAAACTATGTGTTGAATCGCTACCATACAAAAGCTTGAGAGTCATCACTCATCAGGATTGGAATGGACATAAACTTATGTTTTGTCATATGTGTGCATTTGGTTGTTTGACATATGCTCTTGTGCCATTAGAACAGCTTCGCAAACTTGATTACAAGGCAAAGAAATGCATATTTTTTTATTATAGTGCGAAAAGTAAGGGATATTGTTTGTACCATCCATTGATGGACACAATTATTGTGAGTTGAGATGTGGTATTTGTTGAAAATTCAATTTCCCTTTATTTGAATGGAAAAACAACCAATAGTTAGCTCACAATATGTGTTTGATACACTGATGCCTTTGTTCCAAAGTGTTGCACTTGACTATGGCCATGTAGAGCAGTGAGGTTCAAAGGGCTAAAAAATTCTAGCAGAATAGAGTTAAAAATGTAAAAACGGCTAAAATTTTACAGCCAAACATGGTAGGAACTATTGGAAATTCCTAACCACATATGGTTGAATATTTGTGTCAAAATATAGTTGAAAATGAGCATGGAATGTTTGAAGATTTCTCCTCCAAATGCACAACAAGAAGGTTGGACCCTGTCCAAGACCTATCTGCCCTCATACTAGTACTCATAGAAGCCTGTAAATTGCAAAACATGTCCTCCCTACAAGACATATGATTGTTACAACCACTATCTATGTACCAAGTATCATCCTTCTCATGTTTACCATCCCCATATGCATGACTCATGGCAAGAACCTGATCACTATATTCATTTGAAGCATAGTTGCCTTGAGCATTGTTCCTCCTTTGATAGCATTCATTTGCCCAATGTCCTAGCTTCCCACAAATGAAGCATCCATTGCCTCTGGATCCTCTTCCTCTTCCTCTATTGTTCCTACCTCGACCTCTTCCATTTGAAGATGAGCCTTCATTTGAGTCTTCTTGGTTGTCACTTTGCTTGCTTTGGCTTTGTCTTCCTCTTCCTCTACCTCTTGATGCTTTGCCTCTTCCTCTACCTACATATAGCATTTGACCTTGGGCACCTTTGCCTTTGCTTCCACCTTGCAATATTTCTTTATTAACCATTAAAGTGTTCAATTGATCAAAATCAGACATGTTCTCCCTAGCATACAATGAGGATATGAAGTTCCTCCACTTGTCATCATCTTTAAGACCATCAAGTACAAATACAACAATGTCATCATCATCAATTGAATGTCCTATGGTTGCCAGTGAGTCTCGAATACCTTTGGCTTTAATTATGTAGTCATATGGATTGGTTACTTGCTTTCTTCAAGTTGATGAGCTCATTTTTAAGTTGTACCTTCTTTGCCTTTGTGTTTGTGATGAACATTTTCTCCAAATATTCCCAGATCTCCTTGGTCATCTCCATGCTTTGAATGTGACCTATCATTCTGTTGCTTACATGCTGAGATATCATAAACATAACCCTTCTATTTCTTACCTCCCATTCTTTAATTGCTTTCCTTTCTTGGTCGGTAAGGCTCGTTGGATCCGCAGTAATTGGCTTGACATCTCCTCCATTGATTATGCTTCCTAGGTCCTTGCTCATGATGAAGTTTGACATCCTAAATTTCCAAGGTTGAAAGTTGTCTTTGTACAACTTCTCAATCTGGTTGGATACCTCTCCCATCTTCTTAAATCATCTAAAACTGAAATATTATGTGGGATTACCTCCTTTGTTGAAAGTGAAGTCCCTTTGTGTGATGAAGCACTTTCTCGATGAAGCTCCCCCTTGGTTCCAAGTTTGCAACCTTCTTCAAGCTTTGAAAAGGCTTCAATGGTTTATTCCTTGGCTTGGCCTCCTTCTTTGCACTCTCCTTGATGTCCAAAAGGAGATCTGATACCATTGATGAAAGATTTCTCCTCCAAATGCACAATAAGAAGCTTGGACCCTGCCCAAGACCTATCTACCCTCTGATTAGTACTCACTAAAACTAGTATATCTCACAATTACCGAACTCCATCAAAGAAACCTTTTAGCCACACAAACTAGACAATAAGAGCTTTCCAATGAGCTATCAATCACTGGATTTAGACACCCGTAGACCTATCAACTGAGTCACACAAGACAACCCAATTTTCTTAAGAGGTTGAGACAGAACAATAGACAAAGAAATAGCAATATCTCACAATACAAGAAGAGAAAATGTGAGGACAAGAGATACACAAAGAGTGATTAATCTCTCTATGCTATGTTGGCTGCATAAAATTCTTCTTACGCAAAGAGATCTACAAGAATCCTAGAGCATAAGGCCACACAACCATTTGCTAGCCAATCACAACTATGTCTTCTTTGTAGCGGGTGCAAGAAGGTGCCTCAACAACATCATCTATGCCATTACTAGACAGAGAGCAAGTCAAAGAACGGGAAGAGTTGAGGAGAGTTCAAGAACTTGAGAGATTCAACCATACAAAAACAGGCAGTTACAGCCATAATTTCTAAACTTAGGTTCTCTTCCTTGAGGAGAGGCATGTCAAAGCAAAAAATCTTCCCAAACATGTTGAGTAGCTAAACAACCAAACCCCCACATTGCACGATGTTAAATCCCTCCATGTTGTTCGGCCCCCCTGGATGATGAACACGTTGTACATTGAGAGCATTGTGAGGTGCTTGCTTCAATGGAGGATGAACGCATGAGTGGCTCAACAACAAGAGTCCTTCATCCGAGTCATTTGATGAAGAAGCTTGGCACAATGTCATCTGAGAGAGAGAGAGAAAGAGAGGGCAATATTGTCTCTCTCTAATCAAACCTAGTACTACATCTTTTCTCAACACAATGCCACGCCAAAAGAAAAAAAAAAACTTTGGGCTTTCACGTCATTAGTGATGTCAAAGTAGGTCCTCATTTCACATATACAATAAGAATCGGTTGCGTGTGGATCTTTGATTTTTAGAACATTAATTTTGAAATGTCTTTGGTCCATCTTATTTGAATTCTTAAAGAGTGAACGCATATTTACTTGTTCAAATATGACGCATCTAAGGTTATTTAGTAGGGTTCATCTTCAAAAAGAGGTCATATAGGCACTCCTTTTCAAACCACGCACTACTTAGGGTCTTTTACCCTCATTGTGGCACATCCTTTGAATCCTTCACTTTTGGCATTCTAAGAACTTCAGTGCCAACCTTAAAAAGTCATTTTTTTATTTCTTCAAAGGCTTCAACCCTCATGTTTTTGGCACACCATTTGGCATTTAGTGCCCTACTCTTGTAACATCAAGAATAACTGAAAAGGAATTTGTGTGTGTGTTCTTTGGGATGCTACCTGTTCCCTCAAGGGTGTTCAAGTGTCCAAGGGGCTACTCTAAGCCCCCCTCCATCTCAAACTTTGGTACCAACATTTTTCAAGTTTGGTGATTCATTTGTGAAGTTCTTTTTGACTCTATAGTGACAAGGTCTACAATTTCAAATGCGACTTCTTCAAATATGTTGTATTTGCCATCATTTATGCCTATGTTCATGCCCAAGAATTAAAGGTTGGATGGTAGGAACTACAATTTGTGGAATGACACAATTAGGGCTTACTTATATGCAAAATTGTTATATGAAGTAGTAGATGATATGGAACTCAAGCCCGATAAGGATAGTGACTTAGTTGCATGGAATATTTGGATTGTAAAAGTAAGTAAGCTCTAGGACAACTATTGCTAGCTTGTGATTAGTTAACTAAGGACATATTACTTCATGCAAGACTCCTCATGAGGCTTGGAAAATACTTAAGGATCTCTATGAGGATAGAATCCCTCTTTTTATGCCTTAGAAGGAAAAATCCATAACCTCTCCATTAGGCCCCATGATCCCATTACCAAGGTTGTCGTCACTTTCAAAGATTATCGATGCAAACTCGCATTATGTGGCAGATAGGTAGCAAGCAAAGATATGGCTATTAGGCTTCTAAAAAATCTTTTGAAGTCCTATGCAACCTTTGTAACAATACTTTACATTCGATTTCAAGTGCTAAACTTAGAGTAAGTGCAAAGACTTTTGCTCCTCCATGAGTCAAAAGCAAAGTCTTCAACATCACAAGAAGAAGCCATGAAAGCAAAGTGTCCCTTCAAAAATGCGAAGAACTCTAGTAATCACTCTAGCAATGCTCTTACACATGGCTCCAACAACTCACATAACAAGTCTACATGCAATTATTGTAGAACATTAGGGCATATTGAGAAGTTCTATTATAAGAAGAAGAACGATTCTAAAACCTCTAATTCTAAGAATCAAGTTAAGTACTCTACACATAGGTCTCATTGTTCAAGTGAAGAGCTCTTTATCTTAACAAAGGCCAATTCCCTAATCACTTCTATCTCATCACAAAAATGGATGTTTGATAGTGGTGCAACCTCTCGCATGTGCAAGGACCATGAGTCATTTCAGAAGTTAGAAGACCACAAGGGTATACTTAGGACATAACAAGAGTTTTCCAATTGAAGATAAAAATGAAGTACAAATTATGAATCATAAAGGAGAATGCAAAGCCTTATCAAACACACTTTTGTACCAAACCTTTGCATGAATCTCCTCTCCATCAAGGCAAGTACCAATGATCGCAAACAAGTTCTCTTTGACAACACATCAGTGAAGGTGATTGATCCTAGCACTAAGGACATCATAGTCCAAGGTGTAAAGCATAAAGGCTTATAAAAGCTTTCTTGTCTCCTCACAAAGGAATCAATTTCCACCTTTTGTCACAAGAGATATGGCCATACATCCTATTTAACAAAGATCTTAGCATGTCGATTGGATAAAGGATTACTCAAAATCGAAAAAGTACATGATATCTACCAAGCTTGGACTCAAGGCAATCAACATAGATCTCTTGTTCCAAAAGAGGCTTCAACCCAAGCAAGAAATCCTCTAGCCTTAGTCCACATGGATCTTCGTGGACAAAGGAACACATGATCGCTAAGTGGATCACTCTACTTATTTCTCATAGTAGATGATCACACTAATACATATGGGTCTATTTCCTCAAGTATAAGGTAGATACATTTTCTACGATCAAAGAATGGGTCTATCAAGTTGAGAACAAGGCATCCAATTCAATAAAGACCATTAGATCTGATGGAGGTGGTGAATTCATCAACCACGACTTTGACAAAATCTTAAAATAGAAAGACATCAAAATGCAAGTCGCTCAACCTCACATTCCATCCCAAAATGGAGTAGTTGAAAGAAAGATCGGTAGCATAATAGAAATGGCACACATTATGCTTCACAACAAAGCCTTAACTTTCAAGTTTTGGGCCAAAGTTATACGCACCATAGTTCACATCATCGATAGAGGCTTCACAAGTGCAAACAAGACTGCACTTGAAGCCTTCTATGGATGCAATCCCAATTTTAATTACTTTTGAGTGTTGAGGAGTGAAGCATTTGTACATATTCCCAAGGAAGAACAACATAAGTTGGCATCTATGTCCAAGAAGCAACTATTCATTGTCTATAGTGAACAATCTAAGGCATAGAGACTGTATGATCTTGAGAACCACTCCATCACCATTTCAAATGATGCAATCCTTGGTGAAGCTTCAAAGTACTCAATCAAAGTTTCAAGTTCAAGTTTGAGTCCACCCATATACACTTCAGAGGGGGACACAATTATTTCTAAGAAAACTCAGAAGCAAGTACTTCTCAACAACCTAGGAGATCTCAAAGGCTCATAAAAAAGCAACAATGTCAACAAAGCCACTATATTTATTATGCACTTATGTACCAACTTCAAAAAATTCCTAAACCTTCCAACTTCAAAGAAGCTCAAGATCAATCTGAGTGGGAAGAAGCTATGCAAACAGAGATGGATGCAATCGCAAAGCACAATACTTGTATACTTGTTCCAAAGCCACTAATAATCAAGTTATTGGAGTTAAGTGGCTATACAAAGTTAAGTACAACTCAGATGGTACTTTGGACAAGTACAAAGCAAGACTCATAGCTAAGGGTTATAAGAAAAAACATGGAATTGATTATGAAGAAACCATTGCCCCTAACATTAGGTTTACAACTACAAGAATCATTATTGCATTAAGTGCACACTTCAAATGGCCCATCTACCAACTTGATGTCAAAAGTGATTTTCTAAACGATGATATTCAAGAAGAGGTATACATAGAGTAGCCTGACGGTTTCAAGATCAAAGGCAAGGAAGATTATGTATACAAACATCACAAAGCACTGTATGGACTTAAGCAAGCTCCAAGGGCCTAGTATGAAAAGATTCACAAGTTCTTCAAAGCTAAAGGATTTCAAAGGAGCATTCTCAATGCTAAATTATAGATATACCAAAAAGAGTCCTTAGTTGCAATAATCACCTTTATGTTGATGACTTGATTTTAACATGTTTAGATGATGAACACATCTAATTCATCATCGTGCAACTTCACCTTGAGTATTGAATGACATATCATTGAAATATCAAGGAATATATGTTAGATCTTCTACACATTTTTCTTGAATCACTATGCTCATAGGATCTCTTCATGTTAATCATTGCTCTTTGTTGTGAGCTTGCCTACAAACCCACAAATTTGCATGCTTGTCCATCCAAGGTTCTAATTCTAGTGATTTGTATCAGACAAAATCATCTTCATCTTTGTGTACATTGTTACACTAGATATGCAGGTTTTCCCCACTTTTTCCATAGGAATTTAGTGGCTATGATTATGCTTGCTTCACTATGTAAAATTGCTTTTGTAGTGTGCCCATTGAATGAGATAGGTAGGCAATTATTACCCTCATCTCCTTCACTATATTCCCCTACCTTGTCAACTAGCACTTGCTTCACATATCTGATTTAAGCATGGAATCTAAAGGTTTAGGTCTGAGTAAGATTGGCTCCACATGTTTGGCCATTCTTTGCCATAAATGTGGTTTTGCATGGAGTATCACCTCTACAATTAATGTACATTTTACCTAGGTATTTTTCAATATTTACATGCATGATGAACTCTTTGTAGTTTGGGATATAGGAAACCTAATGCAAGTTGCTTTCTTCACTATAGAATCTCTTTCATATTCTAACATATATTGTGGCAAATCCATGAGGTCTCCATCATCTACCTCTTCTTCTGCTAAGAGATCAATTATTGAAGCACTCTTAATTAAGGGATAATTCAAGAATTGAGATTCATCAAAATCTTGACCCTCTTTTGGTAGTGGTTCTTCTCGATCTTTCCTCTCTTTGTTCCATCATGCTTCTTGCACTTGATCTCATAAGTATTCTGGCCACTTCTCCTCTACTTCGAAGATCATGGAGCTAATATATATCTCATCATCATGTCAATTTTCTAACTCATCAACAATATGATATGGGGCCAAAGGTTTAATGGAATTTGGTGCAATCTTAGTCTCAATGGGGTTGTCATTTGGCTCTTTTCTTCTGTTATGTTCTACCTGAGACGTGTAGTTCTTGATCCATCACCAAAGTGAGGATAGGCTTTTGAACTACAATTGTTTGTGCTTCCTTCCTAAGAATCTCTCTTCCTCAATAATTCTTGGTGATAACTCAATGAGTTGTTTGCACGTGCAAAGCCTTTCTTTCTTTGATTGGGCATCAAGGTAACAATCGTGGTGTGTCTCTACATTAGGACCACTATTTACTTGAGCCTCTTAAATTAGAGTTAGTCAATAAAGTGCTAGTCTCTTGTGTGAAAGGGCCATTTTTAGGGCACATGTATATAAGTCACTTTGTGACTCTTGTAAGAGACTTTTTGCCATTGTGAAGACTTGAAGAAGAATTTCAAATTTGCTTCTTTCCTGCTAATTTTCTCCTTCTCCATGATCTTTTGTGTGTGTGTAATGCTTGGAATGTGTATGTAGGACTGCTATCTATCACCTCCCTTCTCTTTTGAACTATTGTAGTTTGTGTGTGAGCCATTATGAGTTGTAGAGTGAGTGTTGGTGCTTCTCGCCATTCACTATTTTGCTCATAATTTGAAGTGCATCTATCATATTTGAGTGAAAATACAAGCAATAGATGTGCCTCGTCGAGAGCTTCAAAAGGAATCTGGTATTGCCCATATTTAGAGTTCCAATAGGAGGAAAGTTTGAATTTGTCCCTACTACTGTAAATGGTATCGCAACATGCATTTTCAGAGGATTAGTGAGTTAGAGAGGTAGTTAAATCTTTTCACATACATTCTAGCTTAGCCACTTCACTTTCCATCATGTGCGCACACATCTTCATACACTTGGTTCATAAGGTTCCTCGGATTGATAATTAAATGTGTATCAATCCACCGCTATATGTACTTGTGGGGCGATTGAGGTATAGTCTCATCAACACAAGTCCCTAAGGCTTCACAACTTAAATACACACATTTTTGGTGCCGTTGCCAGGGAAGAAACCTGACCAAGGTGCCTTTGTGATGGTTATAGTTATGGAGTGAAGGAATCATACTTGTAGAGGTGAATTCGTTCAGTGGCAAGTAGTCAAGCATTTCAACACTTATTACTTCACACTCTTGACGTATGTGTAATGAGTTTTTAGGTTTAGGGTTAGGAGTGAGGAAGAAAGGCAAGAGTTAGGGTTAGGTAAGAGAGAGAAGTAGAGTAGGGAAGTAGAATATCTCAAGAAATCCCAAAAAAATTTCCCAAATTAGTTTAGTTGGCATTAGGTAACCCAAAACTATAAAAACCAAAAAATTAGTTAAGTTGAGCACTTGTGAGAACAAGTATCGTGTGAGAGCAACGACCAGTATCGCAACAGTGGTATCATGCCTAGCAAGCAAGGAAAAGTTCAAGTGAGCCCAAAGCTTAGGCAAGGCATCCTAGAAGGTGAGATATGCAAATTTTTTATCTCAAAAACACCATCAAAACACATGCGCATGTGATTTAAGTGGTTTTTTATATCGCAGGGTAGAACATAGAGTTTTTTGAGGGCTTTTAAGTGATATAGGGGGTCAAGAGTGAAGATGTGAGGTGAAGAAACACTTTGCACCAAAACTTTTTTGAATTTAGATGAAATTTGGCTGAAGTATCATGGTCGATTGAGTTTTGGTATCGCGATACCAAAATTCCATAGTATCACGATACTTGCCTGGTATCATATCGTTGCATACCCACTTGAGATATCGCGATACCATTCTGGTATTGTATAGTCAAGGGCTGGTATCACGATCGCAATCGGTTGGTGGTATCATATCGTGGCCAATCGATATCGTATCGTCCCAGTCACGATATTGTATCGTCGACTGAGCGGTATTGTATCACGTGCTAGTTTGATATCGTATCACGCTAACTTAGTATCGTATCGTGCCTATTTTAGTATCGTATTGTAGAGGAGGTACTGGGGTATCTACTTTTAATAGGAGCATGTAGCAAGCATTCCAGTACTTCAGCTACTTAAGGGAGGTTCTCCTTAGGGAAATATACCCTTTAACACTTCTGTGAGCAGGCAGATATCAATGATTGCACAGAGTTGTGAATACTGAAGAAAGTATTAATGTCAAAATGACAATAGTGGAAGACCATCCGCTCCTTAGTTCGAATCAGATGATTACAACATAGGCAAAAGAGATGCTCAAATGTTTATGCTCTGGGCTAACATGCCACTCCAGAACTAAACAACATCAATGCAAGGGATTCTTCCAATCCGTACAATGGACATAACTAGATGTAGACTAGCACTCATCAATACAAAGTATGAAAACTTGCTCTAAGGGAAAGAGCACGAAATATCAATGACTCATACTGAATGACAAAACCAAGCCACTCTCTTCACACTATAGTGCTATTAGCCCTCCACTGGGAAGCCCACGCTCTGTATCTTCACCACAGAGTGACTTCCTACAGTAGGCTTGAAGCCACAAAGTGCAAAGAGAGGACCTCTGTACGTACGTATGTAAATGTGTGTATCTCTGAATGTATATATCCCAAATGAACACAAATCCCTTGCTATTATAGGCTCCAATAGGCCAAGAGGGCCTTGCCGATTCCTCACGTCCACTGATCATGTGCCGGTTGATTACCCAAGATTGGAGGGGTAGATCAAATATTCCACTTGATTTGAATTGGATCCTCAAAAATAGGCAGTCGTCATGAATGGTTGGCGGCAATAGCCATTTTTCCACTTTCACTTTTACCACTTACACCTTTACTGTCACTTTTGAATGCAACCTGAGATCCTCATTTTGTGCCGCCCGTGATGTTTGAATGACCCTGTGAAGCACATCCTTCACCTAATTTTTGTAGTAGCTTTTGATCCTTCATATTAAGTGGGTGGTGTGGGAGGTGAGTTGTGGGGAGTTGAGAGAGATTATGGGTTTATGGAGGGTTGTGGAGGGGTGTGGAGTTGTGTGGAGTTGTGTGGGGTTTGTGGGGTTTGTGGGTTGGTGAGAATAGGGGATGAATTATGGGGAGTTGTGGGGGTTTTTGGGGTGTGGTCAAAAATTGATACAAGATTTCAAAGTTATTATTGCACCATTGGAAAGTACTCGTCAAGAGCTTTCCAACGATATATAACACTGTAGGGTTTGGTTAAGAAATGATCCTGCAAATATCCATCCAAAACTACATGAGAGCCTTATGTGAGGTCGTGGGACATTGTGGGATTTGTGGGGTGGTGTGGAGTGGTGGAGGGTTGTGGGGTGGTGGTGTGGAGTGGTGGAGGGCTGTGGGGTGGTGGTGGGTGGAGGGCTGTGGGGTGGTGTGGAGTGGTGGAGGGCTGAGGGGTGGTGTGGAGTGGTGGAGGGCTGTGGGGTGGTGTGGAGTGGTGGAGGGCTTGTGGGGTGGTGGTGGTGTGGAGTGGTGGAGGGCTGTGGGACGCTGTGGAGTGGTGGAGGGCTTGTGGGGTGGTGGTGGTGTGGAGTGGTGGAGGGCTGTGGGGTGGTGTGGAGTGGTGGAGGGCGGTGGGGTGAGTGGTGGAGGGCTTGTGGGGTGTGGTGGTGTGGAGTGGTGGAGGGCTGTGGGGTGGTGGTGTGGAGTGGTGGAGGGTTGTGGGGTGGTGTGGAGTGGTGGAGGGTTGTGGGGTGGTGGTGGTGTGGAGTGGTGGAGGGCTGTGGGGTGGTGGTGGTGTGGAGTGGTGGAGGGCTGTGGGGTGGTGTGGAGTGGTGGAGGGCTCTGGGGTGGTGGTGGTGTGGAGTGGTGGAGGGCTGTGGGGTGGTGTGGAGTGGTGGAGGGCCGTCGGGTGAGTGGTGGAGGGCTTATGGGGTGGTGGTGGTGTGGAGTGGTGGAGGGCTGTGGGTGGTGGTGGTGTGGAGTGGTGGAGGGTTGTGGGGTGGTGGTGGTTTGGAGTGGTGGAGGGCTGTGGGGTGGTGTGGTGTGGTGTGGTGGAGGGCTGTTGGAGCTGGAGGGGGTCGAGGTGATGGTGGGGGTTGCGGGGGTGGTGGGGAAAAAGGAGGGGATGGTGGGGTTGGAGGGGGTCGAGGTGATGGTGGGGCCGTGGGGGTGGTGGGGAAAAAAGGAGGGGACGGTGGGGTTGAAGGGGGTCAGGGTGATGGTGGGGGCCGCAGGGGTGGTGGGGGAAAAGAGGAGGGCTGGTGGAGTTGGAGGGGGTCGAGGTGATGGTGGGGGCCACGAGGGTGGTGGGGGAAAAGAGGAGGGGACAGTGGGGTTGGAGGGGGTCGGGGTGAGGGTGGGGCCGTAGGGGTGGTGGGGGAAAAGAGGAGGGCTAGTGGAGTTGGAGGGGGTCGAGGTGATGGTGGGGGCTGCGGGGGTGGTGGGGGAAAAGAGGAGGGGACGGTGGGGTTGGAGGGGTCGAGGGGATGGTGGGGGCCGCGGGGGTGGTGGGGGAAAAGAGGAGGGGACGGTGGGGTTGGAGGGGGTCGGGGAAGAGAGAGAGAGGGAAATGCCACGATACAGACCCCCACATCAAGTCTTTGCACCGTCCTAGTGCAATTCCCGAAGCTAAAAACAAGATAGTGAAGGAAGTTCTTCCTCCTTGACTTAACTCAGATAATCCTTCACCTTGGAGAAATAAATAAATAAAAATAAAAAAAATAAAAATAAAATAGGATTTTTTTATTTATTTTTCTTTCCTTTTTTTTTCACACTTTTTTTTTTGGTATAATAAACTGCAATCACTAAATGAAATAGGGTAGGTACGCTGAATGAAATGCTTCCAATTTACCTTAATTCAGGTACTTCTTCACCCTAGAAATATTGACTAGGGGTATCCCCTTACCCTGCAAATCCTCCAGATGTACTGCTCCATGAGGTAATACCTTTACCACCGTGTAAGGTCCTATCCATTTGGGTGCCAGTTTGGTTGGAATTGCTGGGACCTGATGCACTAAAACCATGGATCCTTCTTGAACTTCATTAGACCTCAGATACTTGTCATGCAGTCTCTTGCGCTCTTCTTGTGTTACCTGAAGTTTTTGCATTGCTCCTTCTCTGTATTCTTCTAATGCCACCAATCTCTCAATGGGAGGTTCAATTCCTATGGTTTTGGCTCCCATTTCCTTTTTGATAATGAATTCAAATGGGGCCAATGCCTCTTTTCCATATACTAAGCGAAATGGACTCTCACCAGTGGTTCCCCTTCTTGTAGTTCTGAAAGCCCAAATTGCACCGATCAATGCTTGTGGCCAAAAGCTTTGATGATCAAAAGATAATTTGCGCAGCAACCCGATCAAAATCTTATTGGAGCTCTCTACTTGGCCATTTGCCCTTGGATAGTAGGCACAAGATTTTTTATGGAAGACCTTGTACCTGTCAAATATAAAATGGAGCAGCTGATTTACAAAATGTGTTCCCCTATCACTAGTGATTTCCAGTGGGCAACCAAATCTTGAGAAAATACGTTTATACAAGAACTTAGCTAATGTTAACGTCGTGCAGTCCACAATAGCTTTAGCCTCTATCCATTTAGTTGCATAACATGTGGCCATCAAAATATACTTCTTACCTCCAGGTTGGCCAGTTGGACTAATTGGTCCTATGAAATCAAGACCCCAGCGTTCAAATGGGAGCCATCCTGTAGATATGACTAATGGTTGGAAATTCAATCTGGTTGGCGTAGGAGCACACCTCTGGCAGATGTGGCATTCTTTAGCAAATTTGATCGCATCCTTGTAAATATGAGGCCACCGTAGTCCTTTATGGATGATTCTGCGAGCCAATTCTTCCCCCTTTAAATGCCCTTCATTGTGTGCTGCCTCTAGCAAAAGATTTACCTCCTCTTGATAAACACACTTTCTCAAGATATCATCCTGACAGTATTTATATAAATTTCCATTTATAAGTGAATATGCTTTGGTTTTCAGGAGCAATCTTCTTTTTTCTATAGGTGTTAAGTGTTCTGGAAGTTTTCCAGTAGTGAGAAAATGGAGAATTCCATCATATACCAATCAGTCTGAATTGCCACTAGAAAGAGATTACTATCCACCAGTTCATCATTAATACCTGTTGCCTTCTCGCTCATTGCAGTCCTGGACACTTGACATGCCATGTAGTGCTCTCTTCCTGGCTTAATATGAATATCAAAGTTGAATTCTTGAAAGAGGAGTAACCATCTCCAAATCCTTCTAGCTACTCTAAGCTTGTTTATCAAGTACTTCAAGGGCTAATGGTCAGATATGACTATAAAATGTACACCGAGAAGGTAATGCCGAAAGTTCTGAAGAGCAAATACAATAGCCAAGCCTTCCCTTTCGGTCGTACTGTAGTTCCTTTCTGCCTGGGTGAGTAGTCTGCTGGCATAGGAGATAGGTCTATCAACCTTGTGTGATGATGGTTGAGCTAGAACTGCACCAACAGCATGAAGACTGGCATCTGTCTGCACATGAAACTCCAATGACCAGTTAGGAACACTTAAAAGTGGAGCAGTACATAACCTCATTTTTAGTTTACAAAATTCTTTCTCAGCTTCAGCACTCCATGAGAAAGGGACCTTTTTACTGGTAAGCCTTGATAAGGGCTTAGCTATTTCTGAATACATTCGTATGAATCTTCTATGATATCCTGCATGGCCCAAAAAACTTTGCACTTCTTTTGGGCTTTGTGGAATAGGCATGGATAGAATAGCAGTAACCTTTGCAGGGTCAACCGTTATCCCTTCAGCAGATACTATGTGACCAAGAAGAGTGCCCTTGGTGACCAAAAAATGACATTTAGCAGGATTTAACTTCAAACCTGCTTTGAGACATTGCTCGAAGATTTCCTTTAGATTTTCCAAATGATCATGGAAATCTTGAACTGTTGCTCTCTTCTATCTGTGCCCGAAAACACTGAAAAGTCATCCATGAAAATGCGGAGAAAGGTTGTTAACCACTTGCCCAATATTAGATACATTGTTCTATTAAATGAAGCTGGTGCATTCTTCAAACCAAAAGCCATGCGAGTATAGACATAAGTGCCCCATGGAGTAACAAAGGCTGTTTTGTCCCTATCATCAGGATGGATCACTATCTGATTGTAGCCACTAAAACCATCCAAGAAGCTATACAAAGTGTGACTGGCTACTTCCTCAAGTACTTGTTCTGAAAAGGGCTGAGGAAATCCATCTTGAACAGTCACTTTATTTAAGGCACGAAAATCAACGCAAACCCTTATTTTTCCACTATTTTTCTTGGGTACAATAACCATAGAAGAAAGCCACCTGGAATGTTCTATTGGAACAATTATACCTGCTTCTTCTAGTTTTGTAACTTCCAACTTTACCGCCTCTGCATATTTTGGATTGAGTCGATACAACCTACTTCTTGTAGGCGCGGCTCCCTCAAGTAAGGGTATTCTGTGTAATCCCAGCTCCTCCGGTATCCCTGTTAGATCTTTGTAGGACCATGCGAAGACATTTTTGTAAGTAAAAAGTAAAGAAGTTACCTTTTGCAGTAAAGGGGGATAATGCCATAGCCAGGAGGCCAAGTGGACTACTTGAGGGTTCTCTTCATCCCCTAGATTTATTTCTTGAACTAGTGTTTCAAGACTAGTCTTGTTAGAGAAATCATCTCCACTGTATGCAGGAGTGGACTTTAACTTATATTCTGCAATATGTTCTCTGGTCCATCCTTGAGGTATATCCGTAAAAGGAAGATCTTCTCTACACTCAGGCTCATAACATTCCATCCTGGGTACTTCTATATTTTTTGCCTCTTCAAAGTTTGTATTCTCCTGCAAACTCTCATTTTCCAACTCCTTGTGATCTTCATGGCATTTTCTTGCAACTCCTTCATCTGCAACTTCTTCCTCTATTTCATTGATTTCCACTGTGCAACATTCTGCACTTTCCATCATCCAATTCAATAATGTATCTTCTTCTTAGGGTAGAGAGGGCATTACCTGCATGTCCACAGTATACCCAGTAGTTTTCCCTGAGTCAAACCCTTCTTCCAAATGTAGCTGCAGTTGGCTATTGGTGCTAGTTGAAATCCATAGTTTGTTTTTCCCCCAATCTTGCAAAGCTTTTGCTTGCCTTAGCCAAGGTCTCCCCAAGAGTAAAGGGTAAGAAGTCTCTTGTGGAAGTGCAATAACAACAAAATCTAGAACAAAGTGGCAACCCTGTATTATCATTAGTACCTTTTCAATAGTGCCAAGAGGCGCAACCCGATGTTGATCTGCTAGTGTAACTGTGAATGGTGTCATCTTGGTGGGGTTCAAATTCAATTTCTTCATTGTGAAATCTGGCATCAAATTGATACCAGAGCTTCCATCTATGATCACACGTGTGAGAGCTTCATCCTTTATACAAACAGATAATCTTGAGCTTTGGTAGTCTACTAAGGGTGCATGGGGAAAATCAACCATGAAACCATCTATACTGGGTGATTGGATCAAGTGAGCAGAGTGTATAATCTTCAATAAGTCACTTCTTATTTTTGAATCCATCCTTATAAGTTCGTACAGACTAACCTTGTGATGAATACCTTTCAAGATCTGTTCAATGTTTACTCATGAGTGTCTTCTTGCAGACTTGTTGGTTGGTCCCTTAGAGAAGTAGCCATCCTTTCATAAGCTCCTTCAATTTCTGCTTGGCCCTTCCACTCAACCTTCTTTTCCTCTTCTTTATCCTAGACTCCCTCTTGTTCCTCCCTATGGGTTGCTGCCGCTTGTCTGGCTCTAGTCATCATGGGCATTGAAGAAGATGAAACAACATAAGACTGAGTGGTCCTACCTTCTTCTTGTGGAGAGACTGCAATCATGTGGATTGGAGCAGGACGGCTTCTTGGGCAATCTTTGGTGTAGTGATCCTTAGCCTCGGGACAATGCTGACAAGGAGGTGCATCTTCTGGAAGGGAACACCTATTTTGCATATGGCCATACTCACCACAACGGTAGCACATCAAAGGCCTATTATATTTGGGCTTCGTTGGTCTGTTCTCCTCTCTATTAGGTGCATTTGAAGTACTAGCATAATATGAATCCAAAGCTTGAGAGTTACCTCGTTGCTGTGTACCCTTGAGGTAGTAACAGTCTCTAGCTTCATGGCCATCCTTTCCACAAAATTGACAACTTACCTTGTTAGGACAATTAGCATTGGAATGCCCATTGTTGTTACATATTGTGCACCAAATCTACCTTCTTATATCTTGAGTGGTCCACAAATCTTCTAACTCACAGCGAAGTTGGGCTACTTCATCATTAGTGCGACGCAGTGGTGGCAAGACCTTCTCTTCTTGTTGATTTTGTTGCATTCTCAATGCCTCCAATTCCTTCCTCAGTTGCCCAATAGGGTCTAGTTCTGTAGCATAATTCGATTGTGTATCCCCTTCAAAATGTTGCCTAGCTTCTTCAATGCGTGATGCTGCTGCAACAAAATCATTGAGGGTTGCATCCAATCTAAGAGACTCACGTAGCTTCTGCTGAGATGACCTGGGCAGAGCTTTTTCTATCCATTTTTTAACTAAGAAGTCACCTGGAGCATGTGGCAGTTGTGCAACAAGTGCTTTTGTTCTAGTGTGAAGTTCATGAAAGGATTCACCTGATCTTAGCCTTAGATTCTCGAGCTGGTCTAGAGCTCTTTCCGAGGAGTCACTAGGTCGAAATGTCTGTGAGAATGCCGTCTTCAGAGCCTCCCATGTAGCAAAATGGCCATCTGCATATTGACTGTACCATTTGTCAGCAAGGCCTTCCAATGTGGATGGGAAGAGTACCAACATTGCATCCTCTCTGTTCTGCAGACCTCGTCCACGGCATAAGGAGATGAACCTCCTCACATGATCACCAGCATCCTCATAAGCTTGTCCCTTGAAGGTAGGGAACTTAATATTGATTCTGGAGAGTAAATGAGAGAGATCCTCCATTTGCACTGGTGTTTCTTCTGACGTGTCTGAGGAGAAGTCTAATGTTCTACTATGTTTCTCCTTTGATAGTGGTGTCGCACCGAATTCAATAGATAAATTCAAAGAGGGTAGAGGGGAGGTAGGTTCACTAGTTGAAGATATAGTTGACTTGTTAAGGCTCCTTCGTATACGAAGAGGCTCCTTATCTGCTCGCGTATGGGTCATGTACCTATTTGCAAATGCAATAGGGAAAAAATACTAAAAAAGAGGACTATTTACTATCCTTACGGCCTCTCACAGAAATGCAAGGGTCCCACCGGGCGTGCCAAACTGTAGAGGAGGTACTGGGGTATCTACTTTTAATAGGAGCATGTAGCAAGCATTCCAGTACTTCACCTACTCAAGGGAGATTCTCCTTAGGGAAATATACCCTTTAACACTTCTGTGAGCAGGCAGATATCAATGATTGCACAAAGTTGTGAATACTGAAGAAAGTATTAATGTCAAAATGACAATAATGGAAGACCATCCACTCCTTAGTTCGAATCAGATGATTACAACATAGGCAAAAGAGATGCTCAAATGTTTATGCTCTGGGCTAACATGCCACTCCAGAACTAAACAACATCAATGCAAGGGATTCTTCCAATCTGTACAATGGACACAACTAGATGCAGACTAGCACTGATCAATACAAAGTATGAAAACTTGCTCTAAGGGAAAGAGCACGAAATATCAATGACTCATACTGAATGACAAAACCAAGCCACTCTCTTCACACTATAGTGCTATTAGCCCTCCACTGGGAAGCCCACGCTCTGTATCTTCACCACAGAGTGACTTCCTACAGTAGGCTTGAAGCCACAAAGTGTAAAGAGAGGACCTCTGTACGTACGTATGTAAATGTGTGTATCTCTGAATGTATATATCCCAAATGAACACAAATCCCTTGTTTTTATAGGCTCCAATAGGCCAAGAGGGCCTTGCAGATTCCTCACGTCCACTGATCATGTGCCGGTTGATTACCCAAGATTGGAGGGGTAGATCAAATATTCCACTTGATTTGAATTGGATCCTCAAAAATAGGTAGTCATCATGAATGGTTGGCGGCAATAGCCATTTTCCCACTTTCACTTTTACCACTTACACCTTTACTGTCACTTTTGAATGCAACCTGAGATCCTCATTTTGTGCCGCCCGTGATGTTTGAATGACCCTGAGAAGCACATCCTTCACCTAATTTTTGTAGTAGCTTTTGATCCTTCATATTAAGTGGGTGGTGTGGGAGGTGAGTTGTGGGGAGTTGAGAGAGATTATGGGTTTATGGAGGGTTGTGGAGGGGTGTGGAGTTGTGTGGAGTTGTGTGGGGTTTGTGGGTTGGTGAGAATAGGGGGTGAGTTATGGGGAGTTGTGGGGGTTTTTTGGGTGTGGTAAAAAATTGATACAAGGTTTCAAAGTTATTATTGCATCATTGGAAAGTACTCGTCAAGAGCTTTCAAACAATATATAACACTATAGGGTTTGGTTAAGAAACGATCCTGCAAATATCCATCCAAAACTACATGAGAGCCTTATGTGAGGTCGTGGGACATTGTGGGATTTGTGGGGTGGTGTGGAGTGGTGGAGGGCTTGTGGGGTGGTGGTGGTGTGGAGTGGTGGAGGGCTGTGGGGTGGTGGTGTGGAGTGTTGGAGGGCTGTGGGGTGGTTGTGGTGTGGAGTGGTGGAGGGCTGTGGGGTGGTGGTGGTGTGGAGTGGTGGAGGGCTATGGGGTGGTGGTGGTGTGGTGGAGGGCTGTGGGGTGGTGTGGAGTGGTGGAAGGCTGAGGGGCGGTGTGGAGTGGTGGAGGGCTGTGGGGTGGTGTGGAGTGGTGGAGGGCTTGTGGGGTGGTGGTGGTGTGGAGTGGTGGAGGGTTGTGGGGTGGTGTGGAGTGGTGGAGGGCTTGTGGGGTGGTGGTGTGGAGTGGTGGTGTGGAGTGGTGGAGGGCTGTGGGGTGGTGTGGAGTGGTGGAGGGCTGTGGTTTGAGTGGTGGAGGGCTTGTGGGGTGGTGGTGGTGTGGAGTGGTGGAGGGCTTGTGGGGTGGTGGTGGTGTGGAGTGGTGGAGGGTGGTGGGGTGGTGTGGAGTGGTGGAGGGTTGTGGGGTGGTGTGGAGTGGTGGAGGGCCGGTGGAGGGCCGTGGGGTGGTGTGGAGTGGTGGAGGGCCGTGGGTTGAGTGGTGGAGGGCTTGTGGGGTGGTGGTGGTGTAGAGTGGTGGAGGGCTGTGAGGTGGTGGTGGTGTGGAGTGGTGGTGGTGTGGAGTGTTGGAGGGCTGTGGGGTGGTGGTGGTGTGGAGTGGTGGAGGGCTGTGGGGTGGTGGTGGTGTGGTGGAGGGTTGTGGGGTGGTGTGGAGTGGTGGAGGGCTGTGGGGTGGTGGTGGTGTGTAGTGGTGGAGGGTTGTGGGGTGGTGGTGGTGTGGAGTGGTGGAGGGCTGTGGGGTGGTGTGGAGTGGTGGAGGGCTGTTGGAGCTGGAAGGGGCCGCGGGGGTGGTGGGGAAAAAGGAGGGGACGGTGGGGTTTGAGGGGGTCGAGGTGATGGTGGGGCCGTGGGGGTGGTGGGGAAAAAAGGAGGGGACGGTGGGGTTGAAGGGGGTCGGGGTGATGGGGGGGGCCGCAGGGGTGGTGGGGGAAAAGAGGAGGGCTGGTGGAGTTGGAGGGGGTCGAGGTGATGGTGGGGGCCGCGAGGGTGGTGGGGGAAAAGAGGAGGGGACAGTGGGGTTGGAGGGGGTCGGGGTGAGGGTGGGGCCGTAGGGGTGGTGGGGGAAAAGAGGAGGGCTGGTGGAGTTGGAGGGGGTCGAGGTCATGGTGGGGGCCGCGGGGGTGGTGGGGGAAAAGAGGAGAGGAAATGCCGCGATACACGTATCATGCAAAAAGTGGTATCATCAAGAGTGAGATCATATCGTCCGACCCTTTGGTATCATATCGCCAACTCAGTATCGTATCGTGCCTATTTTAGTATCGTATCATGCAAAAAGTGGTATTGTCAAGAGTGACATCGTATCGTCCAACCCTTTGGTATCGTATCGTGCATAGAATCAGTATCGTATCATGAGATTTACAGTATCGTATCATGAGATTTTCTAATATCGTATTGTGTAAATCTTTGGTATCGGATCGTGCATTGAGCAATATTGTATCATCGACTGTTTAAGTATCGTATCATGGGGTTGCAGAGGTATCGTATCATTTGCACTTCCAGTATCATATCGTCTACACTTCCAGTATTGTATCGTGTCACTTTGTGGTATCGTATCACCGAAGATTCCTAGTATCATATTGTGCTAAAACTGGTATCATATCATTTGTGTTGTATCGCCAAGAGTGGTATCGTCCAGAACCAATTAAGCCATTTGAGGGAAAAATTTGGGGTGATTGAGGAGCTAATTGAGGGGAAGTAGGAAGTCACCATAAGCCCAGAGGGGTGAATGAACTTAAGATCAGGATGGGTGCTAAGTAGCCGAAGGAGTGTCATTTCATCGGTAGGAAGCGCCACCCAAGCAAGTCATCACTCGATCTATACGGACACCTCTAGTGATTCAGAAGAGGAACTACCCATGGCCTCAGAGGACATGCATGGTTCTGTCCCCAGGGAGAACTTTATGTCAACTGTGGAGGGTGAATACCGCACCTCTCTACAATATGTGTCCATCAATCCGCAAGGGATCCCTATTTACCTTAATGGTTTAAATAGGTCCATTGCAAGAATGGGAAACCTTGCCAAATCAACAATAGTGCCCAGGCCCATAGTCAAGTATGAGGGAGGAGTGTACATGGATAAATTAGGTCACATCTACGTAGTGACAGAAAGCTCAGATCGGATCAACGAGAGAGGAGAATTAGAGGGACAAGGAAACTCGGGGAGACCTGACCCTAAAGAACTAGTGACCACACCAAGAGGCAAGTCTATGGTGACTTGAGTCTTGAGAGGGGATTTGATACCTCAAGCCAACCTAGAATACCTCCATTTAGACCTGCAATTCCTGTGATGCCCAGAACACCGAAACCTATAAGGAGGCTGAGACCAATTCAAGTTGCCAAATGCATGAGAAATCACTATGATGGAATGGGAGAACCATATGATCACATAGGAGAGTTTAAACAAGTACTACGAGCCGAGCAAGTGGACTCAATTCAAGTTGCCAAATGCATGAGAAATCACTGTGATGGAATGGGAGAACCATATGATCACATAGGAGAGTTTAAACAAGTACTACGAGTTTAAACGGCTCCAGACATTGAGCGAGTGTCTTCAAGAATGTATTGACCTAGAGGAAAACCTAGCTAATGACCTCAAAAGTACACCAAGCCCTACTAAATCAGAAGACACTAGAAGTACAATGACGTCTAACTCCAGTAATGTAGAGGAGCTAGCAAAATTGGTAGCCAAGAAGTTAGGAGTCCATGGAAAGAGGAATTACCAAAACCCACCAATGAGAATACCCATGTTACGTTGATGCAGCCTATGCGATGGAGATAATCCATCTCACATGTGCACTAGAGGAGGCATGAGCATGCCTCAAGCTTACCCATACAATAGGCAACCACCCCAAGGACCCAATCTGTATTGTCACATTGAGCAAAAGTACTCTAACCACACTACAAAAAATTTCCCATTTAACAGACAGTCAAGGCCCATGAATCAACCTTAGTATAGGCCTTATGGATACCCTCTTAGAGAACAAGGAAGAGAGATCCCAAGACACAACCCCTATCGAGGCCCACAAGGAGCACCTAGACCATATGGGCAAGGGTAGTATGGACACCCACAACCAATATTAGGACAACAAACACCCCATCCTCAGAATGTAGTGCTAGTTAAATATACTCAACCAGAGGAGAATATGGAAAGAGCCATAGTGCCAGCAACACCATTAGCTAGCACAGAAACAAAAATATGTTACACCGAAATAGGGAGGAAGTACACAACATTTCTACCCTGCCAAACTATATGAGAGAATACGAGAAAGGATCAATAGTTTTCCATGCTCCCACAGTTCGAGGCAAAGAAAATGAGTCTTTAGGTAAGACCTCTCACAATCTAGCAGAACTCAAGAAGACCAAGGTACAATGTCAGTTGACCGTGGAAGAATTACTATGAGCCAAGCCGCAATTATGGAAACAGTTAGAGGGACAGTTGAGGTTAGAAGATAAGGAGAACATCAAGAAAAGTAAATTAATTGAAGCCCCGAATACTAGAGAAAATTAAGCTGACTAGCATAGTGGAATTTGAGCACGCACTAGTCGTATGTCAATATGGAAAAGCGAATAACTATGAAATGATATTAGGACGACCATTCATGAGACAACTCAAGGTAGTACAAGACTGGGGAAGAGACACATTGTACCTACAACATTAGGGAACTACTACAAAGATCAATTTGCATACATTCTCATATAGGGATGTACCCCCACTACAATGGAATCCCGTACACAAGGAAGACGATGACTTGTCAATTCATAGTGCAAGTTCAAGCGACCAATCTTGGATGCACGAAGATGCTCAACTATGGATGTGTAAGGAAGCAAAGCGAGAAGAGAAAAAGACTCGAATATGGCGTATCAGACATCAAAATTGCCGACCCATAGAGGATCCTATGTATATGCCTTCAAGTTTTTCCAAATGAAGCATTCAAACCACGCGGTTAGATGGAGATTTTATCCACATTAGATGTGTGTGTGTATGAGGAGGTACTAACCACGAATGAATGTGTGGACGAAGAAGGTTATGATGTAAGTTTTTACATGGTAGTTCTTCAAGAAGTAGAGGTAGGAAAAGTATTAGAAAAGGAATGGAAGGAAGAGTATGAAAGAATAGAAATGAAACCGGAGTTTGATTTGGAAGAACGATACTTAGAAGCTATTCAAACCAATGAAACAGAAGGAATACCAAAGGTGTTAGCAATAGAAGTGGCCCAGACAAGACCAAATAAGGAAAAAACATTAGATAGGGCTGAACCAACAGTAGACCTGTTTGAAGTCCCAGAGCACTTCAAAAGATATGAAGCAGAAGAGAGAAAGATAGCTATTTAGATGCATAAGAGAGAGGCAAGAGAAGGGGAAGCATATGACAATAAGGAACAAACGAAGAAAGTCATAGTGACCATGGAAGATGGAGAAGAAAGATGTACTTACATAGGAAAAGATGTGTCACCCGAAGAGGAAGAAGAATTGATAAGACTTATTCGAGAATATCGAGATGTGTTTGCATGGACCTGCAAGGACCTCAAAGGTGTAGATCCATCCATCTATTCTCATCGAATCCCAATGACACCCAAGGCCAAGCCATCAAAACAATGCCCATACACTTATAATGATGTCTATTCATCGAAAATTAAGGAGGAGATAGACAAGCTACTAACAACTGGATTCATCTACAAAATAGAACACACCAAATGGGTGTCACCGTTAGTGGTCGTACCCAAGAAAAATGGGAAATTAAGAGTGTGTATTAATATGAAGAAGGTAAATGCAGCCACGATCTATGATAGCTACCCATTACCTATCACTAATCACCTCTTGGAAAGAGTTGCACATAAAGAAATCTATAGTTTCCTCGATGGATTCTCTAGATACAACCAAGTAGCTATTGCTACAGAGGACCAACATAAGACTGTATTCACAACTGAATGGGGGGAGTCTATGCTTTCAGAGTAATGCCATTTGAACTCACGAACGCCCCTACTACTTTCCAGAGATTGATGTGTCATGTGTTTAAGGAATTCTTAAGGAAAAGTATGGAAGTATATGTAGATGACTTGTGCACATACTCAGTCTTGAGACATGAGCACATTTCGGAGTTGTGAAGGATATTTGAGAAGTGTCGACAATATCGAGTGTGCCTGAATCTTGAGAAATGCATCTTTATGGTGAGACAAGGAAAAATCCTAGGACACATCGTATCCAAGAACAGAATTTCCACTAATGAAGATAAGATAAAGGTAATCCTAGAGCTTCCAAGAACAAAAAATGCTAAGGAATTGCAAGCTTTTATGGGTCATTGTGGATACTATCGTAGATTTATTCACGTGTATGCCATAATTGCCAAGCAACTCTATGGATTATCAACCCAATTCACATGGACGGATCAATGCGAGAAAGCGTTTGAGGAACTAAAAAGACGAATAAGTACAACAACTATTTTGAAAACACCCAACTGGAATAAACCATTTCATATACACGTAGATGCCTCCAACTATGCTATAGGATGCATTCTAGCTCAACCTGTAGATGAAGGAGAATTAGACCATCCTATTGCTTATGTGAGTAGACAATTGAATCAAGCGGAAAGAAAATATATGACCACGGAACGAGAAGGTTTAAGAATGGTGTACGTAGTAAAAAAATTTAGACACTACCTTCTAGCCAACAAGTTCAAGTTCTTCATAGACAATCAGGCCTTATTGTACCTAGTCAATAAGTCCTGTAACATAGGAAGGCTAGTAAGATGGTTTCTATTACTAATGGAATGCGACTTCGAAGTAGTGGTAAAAAAAGGAAATACCCACGTAAGAGCCGATCATCTGTCTAGGTTAACTCATGGAGACCCACCTAACGGAGTAGCAGATGATTTACCAGACACTTATCTATTCAACTTGGAAGTATGTCCTAAGTGGGTAGAGAAGTTAATTCCAATACTCACCCATGGACCACAACACCCCATTAACAAGGATGTTAGGAAAGGATTTATGCAATCGCGCAACTTACACATTGTGGCAGGAAATGTGTACTATAAAGAACCCAATGGTGTATTGTTAAGGTGTGTAGAAGAAGCTGGGAAAAAAAATTTAATTGAGCAAGCTCACAAAAATAGATGGAGAATGCATAAGGGGACTCATGGAACACTAAGGGAATTAAAACGATTAGGAGTTTATTGGCTAGATATGCCCAAGGATGTTCATGAATATGTCAGCAATTGCTCAGATTGCCAAGAAAATACTCCAAAAGACCATACATCATTGCAATTCTATACCATAGCACCAGACTGGAGTAGGACATTGAAGTTCTTAAAAACACGAGATCATGAGGAAGGATCAAGTCTAGTTAGAAAGCGATCCCTAGAAAAAATGAGCAAGGATTATGTCATATTGGGAAAACAACTATTCAAAAGAGGAAAGGACAATGAACTATGATTGTGTGTGCATGGAGAGTACTTACCTATATCAAAAATGGTGCATGCAAGTGCCGCAGGAGGACATTTTTCAATCGAAAGAACTGTAGAAATGATTCTCTTTGCAGGCTTGTGGTGGCCAACTCTACATATGGATGCAGACACTTACATACGGAGTTGTGAAGTATGCCAAAGAGCCAAGTACCCTATTAGAAAAGATGATATGCCTCTAAGACCCATGGTGCCTTTTCCAAGTGGAGTATTGATTTCAAAGGACCTATTAACCCACCAGCCGAAGGATCACACGCTGAGTACATAATAGTGGGAACAGATTACCTAACTAAATGGGTTGAAGCAAAAGCAACTAGAAAGAACGATGCTCAAACCACGACAAACTTCCTCTTTGAGAATATCTTTACTCACTTTGGACTACCTATAGAGATAGTAAGTGATAGAGTAACACACTTCATTAACAAAGTAATAGAGTCCTTGATGAATGAATTCCTAATGATCCATAAGAAGTCAGCCCCCTATCACCCTGAAGCCAATGGTCAAGCAGAAAGTTCCAATAAAGTGTTGTGTACGGTGTTAACAAAGATATTCAATAATGGAAGGTCAGATTGGGACAAACAATTGCATCATGCAATTTGGGCCTTCCGTGTGGCTTACAAAATGCCATTGGAACTACTCCATTTAACCTAGTTTATGGACAAAATGCAATCCTGCCTATTGACTTTTTGGTACCTACTTTACGAGTAGCACAACAGTATGAGTGGACAAGACATGAGCTATCTAAGCAACTCGACTAGATTGAGAAGTTACATAAAACAAGACTACAAGCAGTTGCGGGAATTTATGCAGCTAAATGGAGACAGAAAGCATACTATGATGCACATATCAAAGACAAAGGCTTAAAGGAAGGATATTTAGTCCTAGTATATACATTGAAGCAACATGCCAAGAAACTACAGAAATGCAGATATGGACCATTACTGATTAATAGAATCTCAACGAGCAGAGAAGTCAATCTAGCCACCTTAGATGGAGATATACTTCCTAACTACATAAGTGGTTGTAGAGTGAAATGATATATGGAGCCATTGACAGATCAGATGTTAGCACGACTCATAAGAGCACAAAATCGAAAGAAGGAAGAGGAAAGGATTCGAGAATAAGCATGCCAAGAAGCCTTAGAGCGTATCAAGAAATGGAACAAGTGGATAAGGCAAAGGGATGAACGATATTTATAGGGAGAAGAACCCATGCCTATGGCTAATTACCAAGTCAATAAAGCCGGCAAGGAGAGCCTTAGTATATCCCAACCATATTTAAACCTATGGATTGGAACCATAGAGTACCAGTTGATAGATGCCCTGATAGACTCAGGAGAAGCCCTAAGCTGTATAGGAAAAAGATTAATCACACATGTTCAAACGAACATAAGTCCCACTAAAGCGTGCATGAAAATCATTGGAGGCCAAGTTATAGAATGTGTTGGAGAAGCCTTAATATCCCTCCACCTAGGAAATTCTTCAATGGCGCAAAGAGTTTTGGTATGCAAGGACAAAGAGCTAATTAAAAATCTGATCCTAGGCCAAGATTGGATTATTGAGAACAAAGTGAGCATTCATCTAGCATAGGGATACATATCAGCCAAAATAGGACCTAAAGAAATCTTTAGTTTATTAGGAAAAGACCTTCTCACGTTCATGAGGTCATAAAGCTAGAGAAAGAAACCCTAGAAAAGGAGTTAGAAAATGAATCGATAGAGTGCATATCCAATGAATGCCATAATCTAGAATTGCTTGTAGATAAGGATGTGTTACTTGATGATGTGCCCTCTTTTTCCAAGAGAACTGAACCTAAGAGAGAAAGTGAGGACGATCCTTCTAAATTCGCTTACACCAAAAGAAAAATATCCACATGGAGGTCTACTACTCAAACATCTCATCTATGTAATACTCATTTGCAATGGGTTTGAAAGGATCAAATGACTAAACCAGATGATTCAACTCAGAAGCAAATTAGTCATTCAATAAAAACGAGGAGGGACAACCAGTACTCATCATCACAATCGAAACCACAAAGACTCCTTCATGTTTGGCTTCCCAAATCATTAGTAGCAGCTCAAAAGACGCAACAATGCATATGGATTCCAAAGAAGGTCAGACAGACTGCGACTCAAGAACATAAGAAACTTGATAAGCTATCATGCCTACAAATTAAAACAAGGAAGTCCAAAAAGACTTTTCAAGGGTACAAAAGGAACACATCATCAAACACTCTAACTACAAGTAAGAAGGAGACAAGCACCAGAGAACGACAAGCCCAACAGATGAAGAGGCCTACATCGCCAACTACAAAGTGGATATGGAGACTAAAAAAGCAACAAGGACAAGAACAACCTACTCAACAAGATCCCACTTGCACTCATGAAGAGTCCAATGCACCTAAAGTATGCATGCCATGGCCAAATTACAAGGCCATGCATTCGGCACATTATCTGCTCAACAAAATTAGTTGTGCACATTTCCATCATGGGAATAGGTCCTAGATTCTACTTCCATAGGAATGAACCTACAATGTAAATAAATAAATGCTTCGGCTAGAACTAACTTTTGTTTTCTTTTAGGATTAAAAATCAAAAGAAGTGTGGTAAGAGACCTTACTTACTTAAGCAAGGGGGAATAGAGTGACGAAGAAATTGACATACCACTAAACCACACATAACACATGAATTGGTTTCCATTAGAAGCTGATTCTTTCTTTATTACATGCTAGAGTTTCCATTACAAAGTGTGACCAAAGCCAAGGCCCATTGGTTTCGAGAGGACCAACCTGTTGGAGGTTATCTTTTCTTAGTGACAATAAAGATTGTGGACACCGACCATCAGTTCCTGGTCATGTCCCAAGACTTCAAAGTCATACATCAACTCCCATTGATTGTGGACATAATGACTAAGGTAGGTATTCAGAAATATTTTGAGCTGCAATTTACAAGCCGGACTTCCAAAGGTGCACTCAGGTGATGAATACACTCCAACTGACTTTACATAACCCATTAGTGCCAAAAGCAAGAGTACTAGATGTGATAGGGGAATGGGTGATCATCCAATTCACACATGACTTGATCAAAGAAGCCTTCAGATGGGAAAAAGATGGGAACACAGTCTTGAAAGAAGAAAGCAGGGGGACCAAGATCCAAACATTCACGGATATCAATCGTATAGATATAGAAGAAGAAGTCTGTCTAATTCATCAACATTTTTGCTTTTTGAACATGCATCAGTACACAACATCACAGAAAATCATAGTGCAGATGCTGTCTCATGCTATTAAACAGATCGGTAATCAAGTGAACATGATGCCATACATCCAAAAGCGTCTTTTTGAAGCTAACAAGCAATGGAACCATAAAAACTTCTTGAACAGAAGTGTCGCACTGACCATAATTATCTAGCATGCATTAGATATCCGAGAACATTTCAAAGAGATGCCCTTGTCTTCGGAGATGGCTAGGTATGCAAAATTAGCCACAGTTCCAAGGAAGAAGAAGAATGTAACATTAATGAAAGAAGTTGAAACCAGCTCGCAACCAAGAATGAGAGTCACCAAAAGATTACGAGAAATGATGAAGGTAGAAGAAGCACTTCCAGCTTCAAAGAGGATACATGTACTTCCAAGGACAAGGATAGAAGACAACATGCCCATTACGGAAGAGGAGCTAACAAAAGCAACGGAAGCAACTCATCAATACATGGAAGGTCAGGTAAACCTGCCAGTACAAGGGCATCATTACCAACAATCTCATGAAGACACAAAGCAAAGAAAGAGGCTGACAAAAGTTCATTGATATAGAGAGTTGGGATTGACCAACTCTAGTTCATCTTCTGATACACAAGGAGAGCAGGAACCATCTATGATGAATGTGGATATTAAAAGTGATTCAAAAGATGATGGTAATTGGGAGGAATTAAATCAAGTCATAGATGACTTTGGAGTGGCAGGTACAAAGATAAATCAAACTCTTGGTGACACCATCATAGACACAACAAGGCAAGAATCACCGAAAGAAGGAATTCATGTATTCCAATTGAATGAAGAGACGAACATTCAAATCACAGAGACTTACTTAGATGGTGAAGCCCCAGTAAAGTGACCAAAGGAAGAGAAAGAACAGGAAGAAGTGGAGGAGCCTGAGCCATTCACGCCGATCCTGGTTGTAGCAGAGCCCTCTACATTAGATGTTACCTTTCAACAACAGGGACACTAGTAGTTCCAAGCTCCCAAGCGGCTACTGAGGAGACTGAGGTACGCCCTCTTTCTCCCCCCATGCATCATTCACCGATAAGGGAGGCAACAAAGCCAAACATTGAAAGACATGATCGGGCTATTGCAGAATAAACCGACATGAGAGGGCACTACTGGTGTCCCAGCTTACGGAACAGTTTGAAGAGCAGGTGGTCAAGGTAATGAAAGAGGCAAAGATTGAAAGCAAAATCCTGGAACAGATATTGAAGCCATTCAATATCCCTTACGGATTAATCAAGGAAGAGACACGATAGTATATAAAGAAGACCACGAATAAAGAACCTGATAATGATCTTCAATTCAACCTACAGACGTTCACATATACACAATAGAATTTTGACAAAGCAGATCCTGTGTGGAGACACGTTTTTGGAGAAGAATCCAACGCTAAGGGTACACTGGGAGTCAACACCATATGTGCTCTAGGTTAATCCATCTTTTTGCCTAGTACCTAGAAGATGCTCCTGGATGCAATTTTGGGAAGCACAATGCCAAGGTAGCTTAAATAATCAATGGCTATACTATCCGCTATTACCTAGTCCGCCATGCAACTATCTATCGATAGAGGAATATATGGTGCGAATGATAGAATTTTGGCTATCCAGATAGGCCACAATCCCAGATTTAGCAATCAAAATGACAAACAAAATTCTGAGTATGCTACTTGTGGTATTAAAAGTATTTCAACACGCGCAATACACATTTTTGAACTTCATCGGAATTAATCAAGGAGCGGACGCTTTAATTTTTTATCTGTCCACCACCCTGAGTCGCTTAACTATCATGGCGGTATACTCATGACTTATGTTTCTCTCGAGTCCCTATATGCAAACGTTCAAAGAAGCATTATTTACAGGTTTTCTTGAGATGGACTTGGAGATATTTGTGAAAATGTCTTCCAACTTAAATGCGTGATTGGTGGCCTACGAATTAAGCTTTTTTGTTGATCATAGATAGACACCAGATGATGGGGTAAAGTCAACCCAATGGAAAGAGCTGATGACATGTCAAGCAAAGGGCCATACAAACTTATGCATGTCGCCACAAAAAGCCTATCGGGGACGACAGAGCTCAGGAGGAGGTACATGTGGAGGGAGAATCAAGCAAGAAAAGAAGAAGAAGAAGAAGTTCAAAGAACAAAACAACTCACTAAGAAAGAACCACCCATTGCCCAAAGCCCCGCAGGGGCACGCATCATGATACAACACAAAAGGACCTGTTCCTGAAGAGTGGAAACATCGAAATACAACAATCCAGGACCTTTTAAGGGAAGTTGCACACAACTTCCTCATCCACAAGGTGCTTGTGGTGGAAAGAAGTAAACAGGCTCCAGGCAATACAACAAGGTCAGATGTGTCAAGACAAAGAGATATCCGAGGACCAAAAGTTAGAAAGAGGTAGAGGCTAAGAAGTTGAAACAGGTGACTAAGAATATCACATTCTTAGCCACTGGATGCATGCATGGTAGCCGGACTTAACATCACAACCCAGATTTATGAATATAAGGAATACAAAGGGGAAAAAGGACTTAGTTCGGATAAAGTAACAAATTGACGATCCTCATTGCTTCTTCGACCATTGGGTGCGTGCACTTAGGAGCTATAGACAAGCGGCAGACAAAAAGCAAAGCCTATCAAGGGACGACAGAGACAAAGAGGGGGAGAGTGTTGCAGAGAAAAGAGGCACAAGAAAGGAGCCCCAAAATTTTCAAATTAATGAGCATAAATTTTCTTCTTCAAAATCCTATGAAACTCCCTCGAAGCTATATAAATGCACTAGAGGAGTCCTCTAGATGCATAAGCCCCAAATCCTTGCAACATAACTCTTGTAAAATAGTCAGAAATTAGAGTTAGTCAATAAAGTGCCTGCTTCTTGTGTGAAAGGACCATTTTTAAGGCACATGTATATAAGTCACTTTGTGACTCTTGTAAGAGACTTTTTGCCATTGTGAAGACTTGAAGAAGAATTTTGAATTTGCTTCTTTCCTACTGATTTCCTCATTCTCCATGATCTTTTGTGTGTGTAATGCTTGGAATGTGTGTGTAGGACTGTTATCTATCTGCTCCCATCGCTTTTGAACTATTGTAGTGTGTGTGTGAGCCATTACGAGTTGTAGAGTGAGTGTTGGTGCTTCCCGCCATTCACTATTTTGCTCATAACTTGAAGTGCATCTGTCAGATTCGAGTGAAAATATGATCAGTAGATGTGCGTTGTCGAGAGCTTCAAAACGAATCTGGTTGGCCATATTCGGAGTTCCAAGCTAGGAGGAAAGTTCAAATTTGTGCTTACTACTGTAAATGGTATCGCAACATGCATTTTTAGAGGATTAGTGAGTTAGAGAGGTAGTTAAGTCTTTTCACATACATTGTAGCTTAGCCACTTCACTTTCCATCATGTGTGCACACATCTTCATACACTCGGTTCATAAGGTTCCTTGGACCGATAATTAAACGTGTATCGATCCACCACTATATGTACTTGTGGGGTGATTGAGGTCTAGTCTCATCGACACAAGTCGCTAAGGCTTCACGACTTAGGTACGCATGCACCCTTTGTGTGTTGCCTCAATAAATAGCTCCTTTCTCCAAATAATGAATTATTGCACTAGATTGATAAGTTCAATTGGTGTTTTCACTAGTGTTTGTAGGATAGGATCCTTCCTAATACCATTTATCTTCAATATATGTATCCTCAAGATACTCTTTTTATCTTTTGGATACATCTCAATATATTTATGGCTTGTTTCTATCATAGTTGGTTCTATTGGGACAATAGATTTCTTTGTGTTTTCCTTTACATAATTGACTAGAACAACCTTTCGAGGTGGATGCGATTGTTGATCCAAAACTAGCATGGAAAGCTCTTAGGTGCCTTGATTATAGCTAGGTTGTCCATATTAAAGTTCTATATAGTATTGATGCTGATCTCTAGGAGGATTTCAATATGCATTCCTAGGAGGATACATAAGCCTAGGCTGGTATTGTGGTCTCTACCGATCTTGTTGTTCTTGGAACTGATGTTGAGCTAGCATGTTATACTCTGTTGGTGTGTAACTTGGCATGATATTGCACATCTAAGTAGGATGATCCCCATTATAGTGCTAACATCTCTTAATTTGTTGTGGTTTCTAGTCATATAGCATGCCACATTGCTACTTTGCTTTCTCCATATGAAGCTTCTTCACTACCATGTTTGCAAGTTCTTCCATGGAAGATTTTTTTGAACTCAAAGAAGCAAATATTCCACACTTAGTGTTAGAGGGTGAACTCGTCAATTCTACAACTAAATTGTCCTATAAGTCTATACAATCTTTGATACATTCATTGAAGAGTATTGGGGTTATGAATGTGTAATAATGAGTGTAACTATACATTATTCAATCCATTTAAGAATAGAGAGATCAACATCTTTTTTGGTGCACTTTCACCACATATTGCTTAAAGCACCTTGTTTCTACTCACACAAATTCATGAATAACTTGTTTGAAGCTATACATTAAAGATTCAAATCATGCTTCATCCCTTTTTTGGAAAAATTTCGTATTAAATCTTCCACACGAGCTTCCAAGTTTCTGAACATGCCTATTGTCAATGGTTGAGATTATGATAACATGGTTCCAGAGTTGATCCAAATGCCTCGTATTGGATGAGAAAGTTTGCAAATTATTCACCTCTTAGGACCTGAGTGAACTTGGTTACATGATCATAAGGATCAATAAACCCATCATAACAATTATTCATGCACTTTGCCACTTGGAATGGTCTAAGGCAATGCCCTAGATTTTGCACTCTACTAATAGGATTTGCTAATTGAGGATTAACTTGTTTGTTTACTTGTCTGTAAACTGGTGCTATGCGAACATGCTCCTCTTGTGGTGGCACTCTCATTTGACTTGATCTGGAGGTGCCTTTGAAAAATTAGATTTAACTTCTTCCTCAATATGGTCCAATGTAACATCAAAAGGGCTTGTACATATTGTAGGCCCAAACTCTATGGTTTGTCTATTGGATCCTTTAGGTCCCAATTTTCTACTCAAAGATTGAGGATTAGGTCCTACAAAGGATCTTCTAGGTTCATGATTTCCCAATATGAGTTTTTTGCCTTGCCTCTGGTTTTAAGCAATAAAGTAGGAGTGTAGTGATTATGGTACACACAGACCACTACTCTCTCGGAAGGTGGATTAGCTACATTATTAGTCTGATATCTCTTTTGCATACTCCTTTGCACATAAATGGCCTTCCATGAAGGTTCAACTTTTACAAAATGGAGTATGTGCGTACTATTGTGATTCCTTCTAGTGGTGTGGAGGGAATCTCAAGTATGTCATTGTAATCTATGATGGCCAATATCTCATTTCTTTTTTGTGTACTTAGGATTGGAATTGATAAAGTAGAGAGTGCATTCCTCATCTTTGTAGTTGTTAGTGCAAAATTTCAATATTGTGTGTGGGACTTCAATCAAATAATTGGGGTTTTTAAGCCTAACCATTTGTCAATTGAGTCCATCTATATAGATCATTATCCTATGTGCATCAAATTTTTGGAATTCTAGAGTGGCCCAATAGTCTCTCCTTTATGATCCTACTTTGTTAGGATTCATGGGGATCATGTGCATGTCTTCAAAAGCATGCATATGATCCCAATTCAATTTAGAACCATGAGAGTTCTTGTGTGGCCAAAAGATATGAAATTACTTTCTACAAAAGAGAGAAGATGTCGGATAGATTTTTGTTGTCCCAAAGTTTTTCTTTATCTCAAGAGCATGTACAAATGATAAAAGACAAATAAATGCCTTGATCCATGAGAGTTCTTGTGTGGCCAAAAGGTATGAAATGACTTTCTACAAAAGAGAGGAGACTTCTGATAGATTTTTGTTGTTCCAAAGTTGTTCCTGATCTCAAGAGCATGTACAAATGATAAAAGACAAATAAATTCTAAGCATTCAATGGAAAAATGATGCAATGAATTTAGACGCTTTATGAATGTTATTAATTCCTCTTATTGATTTTCAATGTTCAAAACAATTCATTCAATTGATGCACAAGTTTCCCCTTTAATAATTGATCAATTGAAATATTACCATCTCCTAATTCTCCTTAATGCTCAAAATACAAATTTTATCTTTCTCTAATGTTATTTTCGATATAGTTAGGGTCATTCAACCAATGTGTCTACTTACAAGGATTCGGGCATTTGGGATTTTATAATTTGAAAAAAGTCTAGAAGACTTAATGAGTTTAATATGCATGGATTAGAAGTTTCTTGATGAGAAGAATTAAAGAATAATGTATCTTGGATAGCCTTGGAGAATAGGAAAGAAAAGTGCAAGCATGCACTCCCAATCTTCACTAGTATGCACTCCCTGTACCTAGTTCTAGCACTTCGAGTAGTGAAGGTTTCTTGAGTATGGTTTTTAGAGTTCTTGCAGACGCCATTGAAAATTGGTATGATCTGTTCTGATCAATGCACTTATCCCAAGACTAGAGGTATTCCCCTTATGTCGTGAATGAGGCAAGAATTTATTTAGACAAGAAAAAAACCTTGCGATGTTAAACCCCAATAAGGAGAAGGAGAGAGAGAGAGAGAGAGAGAGAGAGAGAGAGAGAGAGATCATAATGCCATGTGTCAAAAGGGGAAGTTTATGTGCATAAACTATATAGAAGATGCACTAAAATTACAAATGTAGAGAGTGTACGAAAGCGTGAGTGTTCATTTTCTATGATTTAGGGGTCATTTTTGGGTTTTGAGGAATTCCTAGAACACCTATGCACCTAAAATCCTTGAACTTCTTATCGATTTGAGTTTTGGATGTGATGGGGCACGACGTGTTTCCCAAGATGTTAAATGAGAATGGGGGCAAGTACTAAGGGGAAGGGATGATTTATATGGATAGGAACAGAAGCTTGGGCTTTCAAAATAAAAGGAAGAGATATGGAAATACTAAAGTCCAACATCTAGAGAAGTCTTGCCTTGAAGCTAGAGAAGTTCTCCACTCTCTCATTGTATTGCATTTCATAGACACTTTGATCTCTATCTATTGTTATAGTACATTGAGTAACATCTATCAAATACTTTGAGTTATTTGTCTGTGTATATGGTCTTATTATCTAAACTATCAATTGGACTATGAATTCAGGACTGTGAAAAGCATGGCTACAAACTTTCATTGCCATTGAAGTTGTAGATCTTGAGTTATGACCAATTCAAGGTGACTATGTTTATGTATCTTCAATCCTAAAAAGTCCCCCTAACTTCTTATGCATAATTGCTCTTAGTATAGTCCTCCTAAATTCATTAAATAACTTGGTATACTCACACTTCATTTGAAAGTGCAAAAATTATTGGGTCAATGCCTACCAGACTATGAGATCTAACTAAAATACTGAGTGCCTTCTTCTAGAAATAGAATGTTTTCTCAAGCTGATGTGTAGATAGAAGTTATCTGCACATGATGGCCACCATACACCAGTGGTTGCCCTACCGACAAAAGATTTCTGACATTATAGTGAACATGCAACTAAAAATATTTGACTTGATGCAAATTACGTTTAAAGTCTTCAAAAAAGTCAAGGAGCCTCACGTCTCCACTCCATGCTTTGAACACGGCAATGTATACTTAGTATATGACATGAATACAACACCATTCCTAAAGGTTTGCTATGCATGACAATGCAAAATCGAGTACTTATTGGCTTGTTACAAGAAGTATTTTGAAGAAATGTTCACAATGGGTTTTTGGGAATATCATTCAAATGTGTTAATCTCCAAACCAACTCATTTACTACACCTCTTCACATGTGAAACCCTACAATATTCAACACATTATAGACTCCAACAACTAGATAACTTAGAAGCTATTGATTGACCTAAACTCAAGGTAGATTTGGCAAAAGGCATCCAATTGGCAAAACAATCCTTGGAAACTTATATATTTACTGCAATACATAGAGCATTCTCTTCCACAAGGTTTTGTCGAGGATGACATACATGAAACAGAGGGGAGTCTTGGCATCCAAGATCAAGGCAAACCTAGAGGGAGCAGCATAAAAGACATGGAAGCATGTAAAGCAAGGCATGTGAGGTGTGTGTGAAAAAAAATATTAATAGTTCATACAATTCAAACCCAAAACAAGTGATTTTTATTACTGTTCTTGTATATACAAAAAACCAAGAAACTCAATTTTAAACATACAATCCATTTTGTGCAATATGAAGAGTCCCCAAGCTTGAGGAGCTTAGCTAGAATCCGCATATCAATTTTCATAATTTTTGGAGCCCTTTAGACCCTCCAAATTGGCTTTAGGACAGAATATTTTACCATGTTGGACATTGTGTATGAAATTGGCCAAAGCTAGTGAAAACCTATAAATAGAGCTAGCGAGCTCATGATTGAAGATAGAATTTTGTATATTCTTGAGTATAAGTCTTATAAGTTGAGAGAGAGCTTTTTTAATTGAAGTAATCTACCTTCCATTACTCATACTATTTGCTTCTTCCTTTTGTGTGTGGGCATGTATGTGTCTGTGCATCTCGTGTGCTTCTCACCTTCACCTGCACTTGCTCACGATCATCACATCATCCTTACATCTCCAGAGATTGACAACTATGAGGTAGAGCTCCTTGACGTGGTATTCACCATTGTCATAGAGTGACACTAGCCATATAATGCACGTTGGCCGATGGATATAGTGGCATGGCTCCAATGAGAAATAGAAGAACTCTGCAATAAAGAGGTAAGAACCACTATGGTGACTGAAGTATTTTGATGACGATGCACCACAGTGCGCTCTTCTTTTTGAGAGCTCCATGATGATATGCTCGAAGTAGAAAACCGAGCTCCTTAGGCTCCACGCAGTACTTCACACAGATGCTGCAGAACACACAGAAAACACAATACACAGGGAGCATAAAGATAGACTTCTTAGGTCTCACAAATGCAATCGAACATACAATCTATGGCTAACCAGGCCACTATATGTTTTATTAAAGAACATATACAAAGAAGTGTCCAGTGGCCATTTGGCCTTTTACATGGACACTAACGGTAACAATCTCCCACTAAAGGCCAATATGGCCAAATATAGGAGAAAAAATAAAGAATGATAAAGAATACCTGAATGTAAGTATACAAACTATACCTCCCACCTGATGGGCATGTTACATAGTATACAAGTGACTGTGTAAGATCAGAAATCAAGTAACCCCCATCAAGTGACAACAGTGTTGAAAGCTATCCTGTGGTAGAGCTTTAGTCAAAGCATCTGTAGCATTATCTCGAGTGTGAACGTTCTCAATAATAATGCGCTCAATGGCTAAGCAATCTCCAATGAAGTGATACCTCACCTCAATGTGCTTGGTCTTTGCATGATAGACCGGATTCTTAGCCAAAGCAATGGCACTCTGACTATCACTGAGCAAACGAGGTACATGTTGAGGCAAACCCATATCACAAGCAAGATGAGAAAGCCACAACACTTCGTTACAATCACTTGTTGCAACATACTAAGCTTCTGTGGTAGAAACAACTGTACATTCTTGAAGACGAGATCTCCAAGACATAGCACCTCCAGCAAATTGAAAAATGTACCCTGATGTAGACTTACGATTGTCTACACAACCAGCATAGTCAGAATCTGTGTAACCAATAATAGATGCTTTCCCTCTACCTAAGCATAGACACTTGTCCCTAGTGCCACTCAGATATCTTAAAATCATCTTGAGCGCTTCCCAATGTTTCTTGCCAGGATTAGACATATATCTGCTCACAACTCCCACTACAAATGCAATGTTTGGTCTTGTAGCTACCATAGCATACATGAGACTACCAACAATAGACTGATAAGGAATTTTGGTCATGAATTCCTCTTCCTCATTTGATTTGGGGCAATCATCCTTGCTCAATTTCACATAAGTGGGTAAAGGTGTATTCAATGCCTTTCCACCCTGCATATTGAACCTGTGAAGTACTTTGGATATGTACTCACTTTGACACAAGTATATGCATCTTTTACTCCTATCACGAGTAATGCGCATGCCAAGAATATGTTTGGCATCCCCCAAATCCTTCATATCAAATGTTTGACTCAAATTCTTTTTGAGAATTGACAAATCATAAGAGGACTTCCCAGCAATCAACATATCATTGACATAAAGTATCAAGCATATCAAGCTGCCATCTGAGCATCTCTTTGTGTAGAGACAATGATCCTCATTACTTCGAGAATAGCCTTGAGACTTCATAAAAGCATCAAACTTTTAGTACCATTGTCTAGGGGATTGTTTAAGTCCATACAAGCTCTTCTTAAGCTTACAAACTAGACTTTCCTTGCGAGGAACTACATAACCCTGTGGTTGTTCCATATAGATCTCATCTGTAAGATCTCCATGCAAGAAAGCAGTTTTCACATCCATTTGGACTAGCTCTAAGTCTTCCATGCAACGAATCCAAGTAACATGCGAAGGGTAGTCATCTTGACCATTGGAGAGAAGATTTCCTCGAAATCAGCACCATGTTGTTGCTTAAAACCCTTTGCAACAAGCCGTGCTTTATACTTTGGAGAAGCACTATCTGATGTGAATTGCAGCTTATATACCCATTTACATGGTAAAGCTTTCCTACCATTTGGCAAACGCACTAAATCCCAAGTACCATTCTTGTGAATACAATCCAACTCACTCCTCATGGCACACTCCCACTTGACATGATCCTCTGTCTGCATAGCCTCTTTGTAGCAAGAAGGCTCACCGGCATCTGTTAGCATAAGAAAATCTAAACTTGGAACATATCTATCAGGTGGATGTGAGACATGTGCAGAACGTCTCAATGGTTGCTGAACAGGAACATGTGCAGACTAATCTGAATGGACATTCTCTTGAACATCCCTATATGCAACAATTTTATGCATGCTAACCGGAGGACTAGTATCCTCAAACACCACTCTTCTCACTTCAAACTCCTTAATGGGTTGTTTATGCATCTTAGACTCATTGAAACCATTTTTTGAGCCTGTAACTGGGAGAATATAGCATCAAACTCATTTAGATGAGTAGCAACACTATTTGTGTCCATACGAAAGTCATATAATTTTCTCATCAGATACACTTTATTTGATGCCGTCTCTTTTTCATATGTATTGCATAACTTCTTCCAAAGCTCCTTTGCACTTTCACAGTCTAATATTGTAAAGTAAACATTATCTTCCAGGTGCAAGCGAATGGTAGACCTAGCCATTTCATCTAACTCATCCCAATCATCTTCATCCATGTCAGCAGGCTTCTTTGAAATCCCATTTATTGGCTTCCATTGGTTCCTTTGACATCACATCTTTAATCTGATTCTTCCATATAGCAAAGTTTGTGCCATCAAATTTTCGGATCTCAAAATGGTATTTGCCTTTCAAGTTATAACCCCTCTTCGGAACACTAGCACTAGACCCTGATCCACCGGATGTGCCTGAGATCTCTGATGCCATGATGGTAGAGAACTGAATGGAATGATAATGGAGCTAGAAGAGTCCGAACACCAACGAATAAGTGTATCAAGGAGTAAATCGACCACTGTATAGTTGACAAAACCAAAAATCTGGAAAAATTTTGCCGAAGTATCCTCTGCAAAATGAGCGTATGGCCAATGTCAAAATATCATAAAACTGCAAGTACTGACATGTTTGCCTGCATAGTGAATCACAAACTCCACTGCATATAATCAGTTACCCAATAGAAGCGAGCTATCGAGCACCTATGAACAACTATCATACATCTCCTATGGCGAGGATGGGTAAGTCTTCCACCTGCATCACCAAAGAGACCCTGACATCTGGGTGTCTCCCAGTTAAAAAAAACCTCACCACGACCCTCTTTATCAAATGTAAAAGGCTTTATGCAAAGAACGTAACCGCTATATCAATGACCACATGGACATACATAAGTGGTATCCACAAAAGCGTACATGATGTGTATGTGCTCAATAAATGCAGTAAAATGACACTAAAAGGATGAATGCACATCCCAAAAACTACCCAATAACTCCAACAAGTGTCTGTCAACTCTGATGTTTTTGGCGCAAAAAACCTGCATAAATTTGCAGTGGCTGCTCCCACCAAAACTGAAAACCTTTCCAAAAACCTATAGTTTTGCGAGTGTGGCTGAGAAACACAGCCCCAAAGTTTGATATTTATTGTCAGAGAAGTACAAAGAACACTCTTCTTGATGTTTGCGGACCTGTGTGAAGAGAACTATGTGCAAAAGTACTCCAAAATGGCTCCAAAAGACACCCTAAAATGCTTCAAAAATAGGCTTTGAAAGCAAAGAATGAAGCTTTGAGGAACCAAAACATGTTCAAGGTAATGTCAACCTTAGTCTTTCCCCTTCTTCAGACACCACAAGTGTAGCTTAGTGGCAAGAGATTGTCACGGTTAAGCGAGCTCTGGGGGGAACAATACTGGGATGGGTGACCTCTCGAGAAGTATCGAGAACTTCTATCTTCCTTGATCGTTTAGGTCCTCCCTTGCGCACAACCAACAGTGACTTCAGTGACTCGGATGACAAGGTATGCCAAGGTCTATGCTTTGGTCGCCGCCTTAGTCATAAGCCTTAGAGAAGGCCTTGGGGGGGGGGTTTCGTTTCGCTCACAGAAAAGGAACAAAGCTTTTTTCATCGAACTTCTCTGATACCAATGAAGTATTTTGATGACAATGCACCACAGTATGCTCTCCTTTTCGAGAGCTCCACGATGATATGCTCGGAGTAGTAAACCGAGCTCCTGAGGCCGCACATAGTACTTTGCACAGATGCTGCAAAACACACAGAAAACATAGTACACAGGGAGCATAAAGATAGACTTCTTAGGTCTCACAAATGCGGTTGAATATATAGTCTGTGGCTAACCAGGCCACAATATGTTTTATTAAAGAACACATACAAAGAAGTGTCCAGTGGCCATTTGGCCTTTTACATGGACACTAACAGTAATAGTGACCATCATGTAATCAACAAGGGCACACTCACATGAATTTCCCTATCAAGGCCACATTTGAGTTTTGTGGAAAGTAGAGATGTAAGGCCAAGTCACGCTACTAGTTGAAGGGGTTCCTAGTGGCTCAACTTGCTCAACCCACTACATACTAGGGGCACCTTGGAGCTCCAACATAGCAAGGTTCACTCTTGGGTTAGCCACCAAGTGCTTCCAGGGTTTTCTACCCAACTCCAAGAGGTAACACACAAATAGGCAACAATGGTGGGTTCTTGCAATTGCCCAAGTTGAACAATTATGTGTTATCAATGTGTTGAAAATGATCACTTCGAGAGTAAGTGTCCCCTTCCCAAAAATGCACCCTCTTGTAGGAATTCCCCAAAGATTTATAATCAGTACACTAAGGATTGCTCAAAAGAATAAATTTGCAAGTGCAAATAACAACTCTTTTCACATTTTTGTGGAGCCATATAGCCCCATTGAAGGCTTCCACACACCCTCACTTTCTACCCACATCGTGCAATTAGAGGAATTTCTTGGAAATTAGAGTGGAAATAAGAGCTCAAAGGACTAGGGCTCTAGAAAAGGAACACAAAGTATGGAAGGACCCAAACCAAGTATCTGCAAGGAGCACCAAAGGAAAGGAGCACATATAGATGAAGGATTTTAGTAAAAATATGAGCAATAATAGGAACATAGATGACACATTCCTATCTACCCATAGAGGAGTTGCAAGATTGTATAACAAAGCCAACAACACCCCTTCCTAATTTGTTTCTTTCTGTTGAGGAAGTGCTAAGCATTACATTCATGCAAGTAAGTCTCTATGTACACCTCAATTCACAATTTAGGGGAGATTTGTTGAAAGATGTGGATAAACTCATCGACCTATCCTTCCTTAGTGGCAAAAAGGGCAGTTTTCTTCTCATGTAGACCCCATTGATGATCAAAGGCCACAATCGATTGTGATTGTCTTGCAGTGGCAATTTTCTATATTTATAGTTGATAGAGGTTTGGGAATCAGATTCATGCATGAGCACACCATGTTGGAGTTGGGTTTGCAACCTTCAAAGGCAACCCATCCCATGATAACACTTGCATACCAAAGAGCTCCACCCATTGTGGGTGGTGGAGCAAGCATCCTTGGAAGCACAATAGTCCATGATGGCCATCTGACTACCACAAATTATTGGAAGCTTCCCTTTGCACATTGGATTGCCTTGGCTCCAACCTGATAAAGTCATCCACAACTAGGGAAGGGACTCAATGTGGGTGTAAGACAATGAGGCAATGAAGAAGGTACATATGGAACATGGACCGGATCATACTTCTCTTGGAACATCTCACTCAATCATCATGGAGGATGGGTGTGACTCATGGCTAGGCAACATGGACCATGATGCAAATTTATAACACATTAGGGTGAAAAACGGCCAAAAATGGGCTGTTTGCTAATGATGGATTAAGGAAATTGACAAATAGAGTCTTTCCATGTGTACAAGAATATAACATTGTTGTCTCCTTTAACCGTATGAAGAAATTATTTTTTTTAAGGGAATATGTTCTAAAAGTGCCGCGAAAGTGATGAAGATTCTTGTATTCAGTGTACAAATTTTCGGTTTGATGCAAAAAAAGATATTTTTGCACACCACACCATGGAAATGATTTTTGAAGATACGAAATATTTTTGGGTTCACAAAATTCGATGATCATTCGACGACAGGGTTTACATCAAATCAAAAGTTTCCACGTGTACAAAGCCTTTTTATCTATAAATACTGCCAAAGTTTGTGAATGTCATTTTCTCGCTTTGAGCATTCTTCTTCTTCTCAATTCGAATGGCTTCTTCTTCTCGTCGTCCTTCCAATCATGTAACCTCATGCGAGGTTTACAACAGAAGAGAGGATTCTTTGTGGAAACCTCTTTTTGTGAAGGTAAATGATTGGGTTACTATGCTTCCTAGTTGTAGAGGTGCCCATAAAGTCAAGCGTGCTAAAAGAGATGATACAAGAAACCATTGGAGAGGATGTATTCTCAGTTTCAAATTGAAGAGATGCGGTCCGTTTGCAAGAGTAAAACATGTGTACAATGCTAAGGATCTTGTTCTAGAAAATCATGTACAATTCCCTTCATACTGTAAGTGAAGTTTTACAATGATCTTCTATCATTTTAGTTGTTTTTATATAACAATGTATATGTTTTTCTATTGCATATATTTTTCCTTCCAATATTGTGGAGTGACAACCTGTTGAATGTTTAATAGGAACATTCAGAGTTCTTCATAAGGAATATGCAGAACTTATGTACGCAGACAAATCTGTTCAATTTTTCAATAGCATAGGGTTATTTGTCCATTTTGCAGATTATCAGGTGCCATCAGGGAGGAGCTCTTATGGAAATCTTGTACATTTGCCTACTCCTTGCATCTCTTCATTAGATTGGGATGCTCCTGATCATTCAACAGTTTCAAGTTTTCTATGCAAAATGAAATTTGACATCCAAAAGGCAATGTCAGCAAGCCAAATTTCGAGAAGGATAAAGATTCAATGGTTTCTGCCTATTCATGTTTTTGTAGCATGCTTTAAAAACATGTTATTACAAAAAACAAAATCAATGTGGTTGAATAGGAGAGTCTCTATTTTAGAGATCGATGATGTTTTAGGTAGGGAATGGGATAACAAAGAAGTTCAAAAGTTAGGTGACATCATTTTATGTAAAGTTAGTCCAAATTCTCTTTCAATCTCATATCAGATATCTCGACAATCTCTGGTTTTAGGATATGAGTATAGAAGGTGGAAAAGAAAGCTTGGACTCTGGATAGTCTTGGACTTAGAGGAGAGCTGTCTAGAATTTGAGTTAGAAGTACTGATTCATCCAGATTTTCAATCTAGGAAAATAATTGTCACTTGCAAATTGGAAACTCAGAAATGTAAGGGAGCTCCTAGAATACCTTGCTGAGGTATCATCACAGTTCAGATTCTCAATTGATGATGCAATAGTTGACATTAGATCAGAGAAAACATTATCTTGCATAACTTGCCTGCCACCCAGGGTGATCAAGTTCCAACCCATAAGATTGTAACAAGTCTAGAAAAAGTTGATTGAATAGAAACCAAGACATTTTTACATAATATATCTCCTTCTTTAAGAAGTTTTTTTTCATACTTCCATTGATTTTTCTTTGCAGGATGGTGACTAAGAATATGACTAATTACATCACTTCAATTATGTCTTTTTATGGACTACATTCATATTGGCATTTTTTTTGTTTAATTTCAAGATTCTGATGAGTTTTCTTCTATTGTGCAATGATTATAGAGGAACTTGCATGAGTAAATTCTAGGTGACTCAAGAATATAAACCAAGAAATTCTTACATAATATATCTCCCTTTTTAGAACCTTTTTCCATACTTCCATTGATTTTTCTTTGCAGGATGGTAACTAAGAATGTGACTCATTACATCCCTTCAATTATGGCTTTCTATGGACTTTATTCATATTGGCATTTTTTGGTTTAATTTCAACATTCTGATGAGATTTCAATGGTGCAATGATTATATAGGAACTTGCATATGAGAAAATTCTAGATGAACAATACTTTTACTTTTCAATAACTAGTTTCAATTTAAGTATTCGAGTCTATCCAAGGTGCACATTAGGTATGCATGAGAAGTGTCTATCTATCTATCTATCTATCTATATATCTATGTATCTATGTATCTATGTATCTATGTATCTATGTATCTATCTATCCATCTATCTATCTATCTATCCATCTACCTACCTACCTACCTACCTATCTACCTATCTATCTATCTATCTATCTATCTATCTATCTATCTATCTATCTATCTATCTATCTATCTATCTATCTATCTATCTATCTATCTATCTATCTATCTATCTATCTACATAACTAGGAATGTTAAAGAGGCTGGAGAACCTGGTGCAAATTCCAAGTCAACTAATATTCAAAATATATAGAGCATGAAGTTTACTCATATTATAGTGTATAGGACATTAGAGAAGATGATCGATTCAAGCGACTAGGGCAATCTAAGCTTCTCGGATCGTCCTTATCGCTTGAATCGATCATGTATTACAAACTACCAAAACATGCTTCAAGACGTGAATTTTGCATTAAGCTTTGACTGATGAGCAATACAAGTTTCCATGTGAACTCATCTTATGCATAGTTGCCTTGAGAGGATGGTATGACAAAATGGAGAATGACCCGACCGATACAAGCGATACGGGCCATACAAAATTTTTCGATTGCCCGTATCGCTTGTATTAGTCGTGTCATAAACCCTTCTCTATCCTCCTCATATTTAACTTTTCAACAAGAATAAAGCAAAAACACAAAATAGACATTTTGATGATGCTTGAACCATGCAATGAAGTCACTTTTGCTTAGTTCTCAAAAGGATCAATTCAACATTATATTACTCAAAGCATATAAATATAGTTACAATGACCATCTTCCAGATGAAGACTGACATAATTACATACAATTTGGACATAAATAAATCTTCCAACATATGTTGGTTAAACATTAGATTACAATCTTAGTTTCAAAAAATATAATGTTTCACCCTTCTTTTCTTTCCTTTTGGAGCCCTGATCTCTACTCTTATTCTTTGGCCCATGCTTCAATGGGGACTGAACAAGAAACCCTTTCTTCTTTTCGTCAGACTTGTTTTTATTTGGTGGTGGTGGTGGAGGTGAGTCTGCATCATAAGGGCATATTGCATGTTTCATAATGGCATTTATTGCTCTCTCCTTGATCAAGATGACCCATGCATCTGGATAGTGTGACAAGTTTAACTCGAGACTGTAAAACCTTCTTTCCAAGAACCTTACTGCATTTGCAATCACTCTCCAGCCACATGAGGTGCTGTCTTTCTGTAATGGCACATGTATTTGAATGGATCCAAACCTTTTTTCTTCATTCAATTTAGGAATTCCAAAAAATTTCTAATCAGTATGCATTTTGAGAAGCTTAGCAACACTGCAAGGTAAACTTGAATTCAAAATGGATGGCAAGGCTTTAAAATAGAACACAACAAAATGTAAGGCAAGGCTTACACTTTATAGTTTCTATGTTGTGATTGAAGGGAATTCATGAAAAGTGCTTGATATTCATTGAAGTCAATGATAATAAAACTCTAGCAGCCCTTGACAATGAGTGGCATGTAAAAATAACTTCTCCATTAAAAAGAATGTTACTTATTTCAAAATGAGGATGGATACTTACTTTTCAATATAGGGGTAGATAATATATTCTACCCCTTCTATAAAATTTTTAAGAAAGAATTTCACATCTCCCTACTTATGCAAAAAGCACCGAGTCACAAGAGGATCTATGATGAAAACTTTTCTTGCAACTACTTCCTCACATTGTTGCAGAAGGACCCTAGAAATCAAGGAAAACATAAATTCAATATAAGAAATACCAAATTAAGGAAAACATGAGCATTTTATGGCCTATAGATAATACCTAAGTGCAATATTGACTACACTATCAGATATTTCAACATTGAAGTTTCTCAGCATTTTGTTGTCTTCTGGCCTTATATCAAGCATAAATTCCTCTTACCATGGCATTGCAACATTTACTATCACCTGCCCATCTCCTTTTTTAAGAAGTTCTTTCTTTGCCTTTTGCAACTTCTGAATCTGGTTCAAGATAACATTTTCCTCTGACAACAAACCCTGCTTTTTCTTGTCCTTCTCACAATTTGCTACATTTCTTGTTTCATGATCATGAGGGACCTGAGGGTGGACCTCTTCAATTACAACTGATGACTTAGGTGCTCGTGTTGGAGGTATATTGAAAATATCAAAGATCTTTTGATCATGGTTCTCAATAGGCACAATAGATTTATCAAACTTATATCTGAGCCTTGATACAATCACATAATCTTTTGCCATCAATGTCACCCTATGACAATGAGCTGCACATAAATAAGCATCATTCATGAAATCGATTGCAAAGTCTTCTACAACTTCTTACAAGCATAGAAGAGCTTGAGGTTGCCACTTCACATTTAGGAAGGACGTGGTCTTCATCATGGAACAGAGATTCGCTGAAATTTGCTTGACAACTCTCATGAAAGGAAGTTTGAGGATAAGGAGTCCCACAGACTTTTGAGCCCTTCTTATCTCCCTCAAGGACTTAACATGGTAACGGACCCTTTTTTTTGAAGACTTCTCTGATGCATTAAGGCCTTGACTAGTTGTCTAGGAAGATGGTCCCTTGTCATCTTGATTTTGGCAATTTTGCTCTTGATCCTGAGGGTACAACTTCCTTGTTGTCTTCTTTGTCTTAGCCATAAGCTGCATAAAAAAAGATTTTAAAGCTTGGAAGAAATTTAAAAAGCAAACTAACTAATGTAAAAAGCCTTTCACAAAGCACTCAAGAGACACGACCGATGCAAGCGATAAGGGTCATCCAAAAATCCCCAGATGTCCCTAATCACTTGTATTGGTTGCATTGTAAAATGGTTGATTACGGAAGAAATTTAAAAAGCAAAAAAACTAATGTAAAGAACCTTTCACAAAGCACTCAAGAGCACGACCGATGCAAGTGATTAGGGTTATCCAAAAATCCTTGGATGTCCTTAATCACTTGTATCGATCGTTTTGTAAATGGTTGATAAAGGAAAAATTTTGAAAAGCAAAAAAACTAATGTAAACCACTTGTATCTATCGTGTTGTAAAATGGTTGATTATGACGATCGAATCAAGTGATTAGGGGCATTTGAAACTTCCCGATGCCCCTTATCGCTTGGATCAGTCATGTACAAGCTCTTATGATCCATCATACCTCACACAAAATGTGGTCTATGGAAATATTTAAAAAGCATGAAAAAAACTCGAATGCAATGGCAAGTCGGCACTAGCAAAGAGTTCAAAAAAAAAGAAAAAAAATGGATAGAGGAGCTTAAATAGGTACGTGGAATGAGATGATTGTTGGTGACACATGGCAACCTCTGATTGGTCATCATCATCTATCCATTGCAAATCCCAACATATCAATGCCACGTGGCATCATTTGAGTGGGCCATGTCATCTAGCTGTTGCAATTCCCAACGTACATTTGCCACATGGTAGTTCTTGATTGGTCCATGTCATGTGATCATTACCGGTCCTCCTCGACTATAAATACCAGTCCCCTTCACCATTTCACACTTTCAACATTCATAGAATTTCTCTCTTCATCACCCTGCATACTTGTGCTTCATATCTGATATGACCGATACAAGTGATTACACACGTTTAATCGGCCTTTGAATAGCTTATTTCGCTTGCATTAGTCGTGTTCTCCACTAGGGCACACTAGAATAATTAGAGCTGAGATGGAGGAAAAGAATGTGATCCTAAGTGTTTCTCCATTTGAGAAACTATTGGATTTCATGGTTCAAGAGGGTTTAAGAGTGGATTATTTTCTAGGTGCAATGAGGATATTCAATCCCAACATAGATTTTGAAGTACTTTTGGAGAAAACAAAAACCTTTCTGAGGGATGAGTGGGAGAGCTTCCTGGGTGTGGTCAATGGAAAGGAGCTTATTGTTTTTGGAAAATCCTACCTATATCCATCCACGCATCTTTGGAAAGAATCCATTGGATAGGGCATAAATCACTAGAAAGTCCAAAAGGATATCCCCTTTGCCAGGAAAGCTAGATTTATGCCCAGAGCATGAAAAGGAATGCTCTTTGCTCCCCTTGAGCATTGGCTTCTTGATATGGCTTGATCACATGTCAAATGACAAGGAGGAAGAATATATTCATGTTGAAGAGAAAGAGCCATTCATTGAGCTGACACTTGAGCGAAGCTCAAAAAGTATGAAAGGTTTCATGGAGATTGTTGAAGAGATCAATCTCCAAGTAGAAGAAGAGAAGGCCAAGAATTTTGAAGTGGCTACTTTTAAAGTAGAGACTATAATAAGGGAGTCAACTGAAGATGTGAAAGTTTCTGAGAAGTCCCTTCTTCTCCCAAATCTACCATTTTATTTCATCTATGGAAAGGAATTTATTCCACTCTATTACATTCAGGAGCTCTTCAACCTAAGGGAAGACTACTATCTTGCTTCTATAGCTGAGTCAGAGGAAGTTACAAGGAGATTTATCAATGAGAAGGGAGAAAGAAAAGAAGAATTTATGCATCTTGATTTAGCATTGTCAAATGAAGAATTCCAAGATTCATCAAAAGCTCTTTCAAGCTGCTTTGAAAAAGAAATTTCAAAGAAGCCAACACTTGCTGATGAAGACTTTGATCAGCATCAGAAGGATCTTGGTATATACTCATTTGGGCGTGGCTATTCATTTTTGGATGTTGCTGAGGACAAAGGAACCATATCTATTGACTCAAAAGAGCTCATTGAGGAGGAAGATGACGTAAAGGTATGTAAAACAAAGGTGTGTTAGAGGCGATCGATTCAAGCGATTAGGGCCATCGAAGAATATCCGATGAGTTTGATCGCTTGAATCAGTCGTGACTATGACTTACATGCAAGATTGATAATAAACATCTAATTGTGTGTAAAAATACTATTTTCAACATTAGTTATATGTTTGTATAAAGTTTAGGGTGAATAATTGAACATGATTGATGCAAGCAATTTGGCCCATCTGATATTCTCTGATTACCCTAATCGTTTGAATCGATCGTGTCTATGACTTGCATGCAGCATTGATAATAAACATCTAGTTGTGTGTAAAAATACTACTTTCAACATTAATTATATGTTTGTATAAATTTTAGGGTGAATAATTAAACACAACCGATGCAAGCGATTTGGCCCATCTGATATTTTCTAATGATCCTAATCGCTTGAATCAGTCGTGTCTCATGCTTTGCTTCTGCTTGTGCTTCCAGTTATTTCTACAACTTTAAAAGTTTCCTTGGACTTCTTTTGACCTAGATTTTATATTTTTTCCACATTTATCAATATTGGATGAAGACAGCTATCTTGGCAGGGGAAAGGGAACAAGGAAAACCATAGAGGAGAAAGGAAAGAAAAAGGTGGATATTCATTCAGTGATCCACTATCTTCCAAGATTGAATCCAAAACTATTTTGTGTATGAATAAGCACTATAGTGAAGAGCCAGATTTTGCAATATTCTCCTTGAGGACTCTTTCAAGATACATGGGTTTTACTTCAATACCCTTTAATGCATACAAAGTTTTGCTACTTGAAAGAAGAACTGCATTTAGAATTTTTGGATATGCCCCAGGATTCAATGCTTCAAGGGCAGGTTACTTCCTTTGTTACTCAAGTTATGCAATGGCTGTAGGGGTGTCAGATGTTAAAAGTATTGCTAGATACAGGAGAAAAGAGTATCTCAGATACAAAGGAGATTTGCCAGAGCCAAGCTCATTTAAAAGACTCAAGGAGGATTAAATTTATTTCTTTTCAAAGTTTTACTCATGAAATGTACATAGATACACATATTGATTGCCCAAAGGATACAAGATATTGCAAATATGAAGCATGTAACCATTTTTTGTGTAATTGATCCATGTTCTAATATTAATCCTTATTGATCGATGATTTGTTTTACTTTGGTGACAGTCCTATTTATGTGATGATAATATTTTGCATGAGCTCTTTTGTAATTGTCTTTTCAAGAATCAATCAAAAAGCTCTTTGAAGGCAGATTTGTCAAATTCAAGCTCATTCAGAAGACTCAAAAAAGATGTACATACATAGACGTATTTCATTTCAAAGCTTATTACATCATGAAATGTACATACATAGACATGTTTATTTCTCAAAGAAATAAAGGACGTTGCAAATATTATGTCTTCCTTTGGAATGTAATCTTTTCCATTTTGTGATATTGATCCATGATGTTTTTGTCTGGTGATAGTCCTAATGTTTTGATGACAATATTTGGCATGAGCTCCTTTGTAATTGTCTTCTAAAGAACCAATCAAAAAGATCTTTGAAGGCATTAATTTTTATTACTCCTCCTCCTTTCCTTGTGCACCTAAAGAAGCTTGTCCTAGCTTGATAATGAGATTTTTCCATGCCTTGGGTGTTCCATATGGCAAGTGTGTCCTTTTCTGCAAAGAATGCACCATGCATAAGAAGAATATGCTGGAAGAACAGAAGAGTTTCATCAGATGTTTATTTCAATTAAAGAAAAATAAATTAAATTATCTTTGAAACTCACCAAGTAGTATGTTATGTCTTTGGCACTCCATGCCTCTATGATGGTTTCTATAAGCTCTATGGTCACCTTTCTGAAATATGTCACATAGCTATTTGATGTTACCTGCTGCCTCATGATCTTTAAAAAAATATCTAGTTTGACCCACACCTCCATTCTCTTTTTTGCTATTTCTGGTTTGCTTTTACATTAGTCGTGAACTCACAATTTTTCTTCAGCAATTCCACATGGCATTTAGTTGTTTGTCATCATGATTGCTGAAGAATCTCCTTGCTTTTGCACCTCCCATAGAGACATCCTGTAGTACATTAGCTATATTTTGTGAAAGCTTTGGATCTTTTCTTAGATGAACATCACCACCATGAAATCCCATTTCTGAAAGTAGAGATTCACATTTTTTTTATGCACTCATATGAAAGAGTTGTAGGCTTGATAGAATATGTGTAATCCAAGTGACATACCAACTTTTCAACGATCCTTAACTCTGCATGTAGTGTACATATGTGTACATTTGTCAATGCTATTGGAAATATGGGATCCCAAATCATGTCAGAAGATGAGTAGTTATGAAGAATAAAATTTTGTTTGGAAGGAGACTCTTCAACCTCAGCTCTAGCAATCCATCCTCTTTTGCCTGGACTTTGCATGCAGTACAAGCAAGGGTACTTAGAGTTTGCTCCCCCACTTATACCAAACATGCATTTGAGCATCTTTAGGTCTCCACTCAAATGCCACTCAACTTTAAAGTCTTCGTAGTCTTTGATGTTCAACAGTTCTCCTACGTGATGCCTCTGAATAACATTTGGAATGTTTGTTTGTGAGAATAACCATTTAAGTGTTCTATGGCTCTCAGATGGAACTTGAGCACAACCAACCCACCATAACTCCATTTTTTATTGTACTTTGAGAGATGGAGTATCCAATTTCCCAAGGCTATAGTCCAAAGCTCTGATCATCAGTGCAATGCTTATTCTCTCCATCTTTTGATGTTTTTTAAGTTCAGCTTCATCAAGTTTGATTAAAAATTTCAATAGACTAGAACATTCATGTTCTTTTATATTATAGTATTGTACCATGTATATTTGAAGTCTTATTATATCTATCCATATATTGTTAAATGCATTGTAAGTGAAATGTAACTTTTGTTTTCCTACTTCGTAAGGCATGTTACCATGAATATGTTTATATTCACCAAATACTGATGTGATCTTCTTGTTCAAACAAAGCCAAAACTTTCCTACATGATGGGGTCTAAGCAATCCAAAGCTTTTAACTTTGTTAAATTTTAAAATTCACACCAAACTTTTGAAATTGCTCTATAACATTTTCTATTCACTCCAACACCATCACAAATCTCCTGAATTTGAGATGGTTCTAGTAGCAAATTCATGTCTATCATGAGTTTTTGGAAAACAAAGCATTTCAAGCATGCATTTTCTTTCAGTTTCAATAGTCTTAAAACATCATTTTGACTCATAATTTCATTACAAAAATGTACGTGCTCAACACTATTCAACATATTGGAACCTAACACATTTGTCACATGATCTCTTACAATTTTCTTTATTTTCTTCTTTTGGCCAATTTTTCAATCAAATCTAGAAAAGGTGTTACTCTTTTTGATCGCATTCTCAAACCTATGGGAGTTTCTTTCATTTTTTTGAAAGATTCTAACTGAGAAGATAAAGTGGATAATTTGTATTCTAACTCCCTTGTATGTAAATCCCTCTGATGTAGTGTGTTTTGTAAATAGTTTATGTATTGTACATAATTTCTTGAAATCTCCCAGAGCCTTGAACAATAGCCTCGTAAACCATCCTCACCATCTCCTACAAATCTAATCAGATCATGAAGATTATGGAAAGGGGGATACCTTCCAGTTTGTGGATCAATTGGATAAACAGATCCATCTGCCCATATGTCGATATGTTTTTTGCCTTCTTTCTGCAATCCATCCACTTCAGAAGGTTGAAGATCCCTTCGGAATACCTTTCTTGTTGTTGCATACTCATGACTAACTACAATGTTGATATGGAAATTATCACAATGATTTTGGATGGTTGAAAGCTCAGTGAGAGTGTTTGGGTTGGGTTCTCCATGTTCTGCTATGAAGAGTGATGCGAAGTGTCTAAAATGATGTGAAAGAGAGAAACAGGCTTGCTATGGAAAGTAGAGTAAAAAAGTGCAAAATGTCATAAGCACACATTATATAGGTCCGTGAACAAGAGGAAAATTTGAATTTTGATGAAGCTCGATGAGCACAAACTTTGAGGCATAAGATATCACACAAACTTTTCATGATTATCACACGAGTTTCTCTCTCTTCAAAATTTGCATAAGATACGTTTTAAATGAGTTTACACGGAATTTTTTAAATGATTTGACAACTTTAATCCAGATTAAGCACAACTAATTAAAATCCTTACATGGCCCTTTTTGGGCCATTTTTTGCCCTAATGATTGGATGGGGATATAATCCCCTCCCTACTACACCATTTCTTTTTCCACAAAAAAAGAACTTGAAGACATTGAAATGGTAGGATTAGGAGATCCAATCATGGATACAAGAGAGGCGAGAAGTCTTCAATGGCTAAAGGAAACTAGGAAGAAGGAAAAGAATAAAAGGAAATGTTCAAGGAGAAATGCTTGGAGCAAATCTTGTTGGAAGGAATTCCCATGGATGCAAGAAAAGATTTGTTATAGAGGTAGAATTTGTGCTAGCATATGTGGAGGAGAACCTTAGACAAAATGACTAAATTTAGATCTTAATTATGGTGGAATCCACTCATCAGGTAATAGGAGTCAATTTAGGGAGTGAGAAGGAATCCAAGCCTATCCTATTGGCTACATGGTTATGGGAGGAGCCACTTATGCTTGACAAGGCCATTTCCTTTATGAGACACTTTAGGGATATTTTTTCATGGAGTTATTGTAGAGAGTACACACACAAAAACAAAATGAAAAGAAGACTGTATCCACAAAAGAAAGAATGTGAGAGACTCAAAGTGAGGAGAACAAGAAATGGGTAAGCTCACATGGATTAGAATTGAGCTTGCCAAGAGCCTAGAGTAGGCTCCTCAAGCTTTAACCAAGTACAAATGGGGGGAGAGACCCTCCTTATATAGATTTTGGAGGGGCTCTCCAAAGTACATCTCATTTGGGATAATTTTGCTCAAAGGAGAATGAATACAATAGTAGAAGCAAATGGCAAGGTACCCAAATACAAAAGAGATACACTATAAAATGGAAGTAAACTGGAAATGGAGTGCCTCTTAGATACAAAATGGAGATGCACTCATGTGGATACAAATGTAGATGATGTCATAGCAATCATGTTGTCAACACCCCCTCTGCAGCTCCATTTTAGAGTGGTTGAATGCTGCAGAGGTCCACCAAACACTGGAGCGGGACTGGAGGTAGAGCCTTCGTGAACATGTCCACCAGGTTCTCTAAGAGGTACACTGCTCTAGAGCAATCTCTTGAGATACGAGCTTCTTGCGGATGAAATGGTACTAGATCTCCTTGTGCTTCATCTGAGCATGGAACACTGGATTCTTGATGATAGCCAAGGCTATTGATTGTCCATGTGGATGCATGTTAGAGTAACCTGCAAAACACTAATGTCAGATAATAATCGTTGAAGCTAGATGGCCTCACATGCTCCAAAGCTAGATGATTGGTACTCAACCTTGATGGATGTTAGAGCAATTGTGGGTTGCTTCTTACTTGCCTAAGAGATAGGTCCTACGCCAAGCAAGAATATGTACCCAAAAGTAGACCGTTGAGAATCAAGATCACCAACCCAATCTGAATCTGAATATCTGACAAGTTTGATGCCCCTCTATACCAAAGACCATGATGTTGGGCGAGGGCTAGGTATCAAAGTACTCTTTGAGAAGCATCCCAATGGGTTTGACGAGGCTAATGTGAAAATTGATTGAGTATACCAATATCATAGACAATATTTGGTATGGTGTTGGTTAGGTAAAGTAAGTAGCCAACAAGTTGTCGATAACTATGCACATCCACAAGTGATGATGAATCCTCCAATGTAAGCTTGATGTTGGGATTAAGTGGTGTAGAAAATGAGCTACACTAGTCCATGTTATATCTATGAAGAAGATCAAAGCAATACTTCTTCAACATTATGGAATGGGAGGCACTAGTGATAGTATTTGCCCAGGCATTATTTGCTAGGAGTAAGATTTACTGTAATCACTGATCATCAAACGTTGAAGTATTTTTTACATATACCTCAAGTCATTGAGAGAATAAACATCTTTTATTATTCTAGCGACATGAATTCAAAATCGATAGAGGCTTGGATGACAAAATGTCATAGCAAACCACCTTTCCAAGGCATTGCCCAATGTCACTACAATAGAAGGTAAAGGTATTGCAAATGAGTTCCCCGATGTTTCCCAAAGATGCAGTTTAATGTTTAATAGTTCTTCCAAGGTTAATGTGCATTGCACTTTAGCCTTTTTCATATCTTGAATGACTTTGGATCTCTTCTCCAATTATCTAGGCCTCTTGTATCTCAAGCTAGGAGCATGAAGATAGTCAGATTTATGTTTATACTCTCATGTGTAACTAGGAAGAGTTGCAATATTGATTGCATCTTCAGCCTCTACACTTGTATTCAATTCTTCTTTTGAATTCTCATCAAACTATATCATCTGATGATCTTTAAAAGCATTGAGTTCATTGAAAGGAGGTTGCCCTTTCTCTTCCTTCTTCCACCTAAACTCTTGTACCTTAGCCCAAATATGATAGCCTTTTTAATAGCATATCCAATACTTCAGGCATAGGATCAGCTAGAATTGAACTTGCCTGCTCTAAATTTGTTTCTCTTTTACTAAACTTGTTCTATGACTTTTCCTCATATTCTCTTGACGCAAAGAGAGTTTTTCTTTTGTCTGAGAAACTCCATCTCCATCTTGCAACTTCTTTGCCCATTTATCCCTAATAATTTCTTTCTGATTCTTCCACTTTTGAGCCTTCTTGATTTTGATAAGCTTAGAGGGACCCACCAAGTCCCCCATAATTATTGGCCAAGGTTCAATACTCTTAGAGCCTACATAGTTTCTCTCATTATTTCTTCTTAGATTGAGATCTTGTTATTGTGTTTACTAGGAGTATACATTCTCTATCACTTCCAAAGGGATCAATCACTTTGATTTGTGTAGTGTAACATGTATTGGAGGGATTCTTAGAGCAATCTCAAAAGAGATGCTCTTTTCCACAATTTTCCCAATACCCTTCCCATAATCTGTGTGGTGGTGGGTTAGGCATCGGGCATTCTCTAATGAAGTGGTATCCTCTACATCAATAACGTGGTCTTCTCAAAGAAAGTGGTCTTACCACTTGATGTGTAGGAGATGAAGTTCTAAGAGCAACATACATTATATTGGAATACCCCGATCCATATGAATATGAGTAGCCATTGAACTCATAGTCTTCTTGCTCATAAGTGTCTTCATATTCAATAGGAGTCTTATACATCGTATTAATACCCCACATATTGTTGACCATAAGCTTTTTTAGTAGACTCACTACTAATAGAAGTAGTCATATGCACTACAACTCTCTCGAGATTCTCCTCTGATTGGGTATACTTCATTGGAACCACATTATGAGGGTGTGGTTGTTGCTGCCCCAAAGTGGGTTGTGGCTGTGGATATCCCTATGATTCATATGGTCTGTGAGCTAGTGGAGGCCCTTGATGATATCTTAGAGCCTCCTTGCCTTGTTTGATTAGAGGATAGGAATATGACCTATGTTGGTAAGGTTGTCTCACTTGCTATCTTTTATAAGGGCATTTATCATTAGTATGATTGGATGGTGTCTACCACATTGAAAACATCTCCTAATCATAGGTACCCTCATCTATTGATGTGGGTACTGCTTAGGGTCAGAATGATTCTGAACTCTTATTTTCTTAGCCACTAACTCAACCAATTCATCCATAGGAGTGTGGGAAGATGTAACACTAAAAATGTCTTCAGACCTTGATGAGGTATGGAGTCTTCAAATAATTACACTAAGCGTCTTCAATGTCTATGCATTCTTTTAGCCAAGCATCCAAAGAGTCTAACCTCTTCACATATACAAGGGTTCTCAATCCTCCGCTAAGTAATCCATCCAAAAATAATGAAATCATTTTTTTTTGAGTTCACATTTTAGATTTTGGACATCTATCCACATATTTTTTGACTCTCATAGTTGCTTGTCTTCCAGACTCATGGCTTGCTTGTTTGAAACTGTGGATCAGAGAGGAGCTGTTATGTCTAACTCCCCTCTTTGAAAACTCACCAATGAATTCATCTAGGAATTGGTAAATAGTTGTGAATCCATTTATGTTTAATGGTTGGAATCAAGCCAAACCTATTCCTACTAGAGTCAATCCAAAAGCTTGATATTAGACAAAGAACACATCCACTTGTTCTACCCTCAAGTCCTTGAATTCAGCTATGTGATCATAAGGATCACTTAATCCATCATAGTGATTTTTCATACATTTCGCTACTTGAGAAGGTCTTAGTCTTCTACCCATGTGTAGTGGTCTAGGCATTGCTTGAATATTAGGATGCACACCTTGGCATTGACCTCTAGGAGGTCTCTAGGAAAAGGTGGACTATTCTATGCTTTGCCTCCCAAAATTGGGTTACAGATAATTGTAGTAATGGTGAACTGCACTTGAGGTTGAGAATTGACATTGTTCAACTGAATTGTCCAAAATTAGGGCCTCCTAGATTCCCTTGATTCCCATTGGGATTTCTTGATGAGGATGCTTGTTTCTTGAATGAAAGCACTGGCAAGCCCATGTATTTGAACTTTGGTTTTTTTGCCTCTGAAAAGTCCCTATATCTCCTCTTAGATGGGTCCAAATAGGTAACCCTAGTTGGATCCTCAAGATCATGTAGCTCATAGGTAGTAGTTGAATTGACACTAGTTGCCATGATAGGAGGGGATGCATGCATGACCCTATTAGTGCCCTTAATCAAATAGATCTCTATTAGGTCATCATCTTGGGGAATTTGATCTCCTCTCAAGACGTTGACTACCATTGACTCATCCCGAGGAGTGGCTACTATCTCTTCATGATCAAGGTTTGGTTGAGGAGTATCTTCAATGATACCCATATAATTAATCCTATCAAGTTGGTCTGTCACCATCTACAAAATTCCTTTCTTATCCATGTACAAGGTTGCTTCAAATTTGATAGCTTGCCTATGAATAATCTTTGTGATTCTGCAACCTTTCAACTTAGCAAATGATCTATTGAGTCCATTTAGGTGTTATGCGACTCGAAACAAATTTATGGATAAATATTGCAAGAAGGTCCTATATTCTCTTTTGATTGTGAACAAAATCTCAACACTTATTGTTGGAAGCAGCCAGAGGCATAGAAGATGCGGAAGCATGTAACGACGGAGCAGGGAGCCAGTAAAATCTTTTTTCAAAGAATTATGTTTTCAAATACTTTCCAAAAACCTCCAACAGTGATTTTTATCACTATTGTAACATATGTAACATAGAAAACCCCATTTTGTAATCCATAGCTCCATTTTGTGCAAGCCCAGGAGTCCTCGAGCTTGAGGAGCTTAGGTAGAACAAGCGTATCAATTTTCATTATTTTTAGACACCGTTTACCCTTTCAAATAGCATCTAGGACCTATTTTTTAACTATGCCAGTCACTAGATGTGAAACCGGTCAAAACTAGTCTAGAAACTATAAAAAGAGCTAGAGAGCTCATTTTTGAGGTTAGCTTGTTTGAGGTTAGAGTTCTTTTGAGCTTGTAATAGTGTTCTTGAGTAATAGAGTTGATTTCTCACCTTCCATCGTGTCTTGCTTGTCTCTTCGTAGTGTGTGTGTATGTGTGTGTGCATTTCTATGCTTCTCACCTTCACTCTCACTTCATCTCACATTCACGATCTTCATATCACTCCTATCTCTTCCGCGGATTGACAATTAAGGAGGTGAAGCTTCTTAACGTGGTTCTCACCATTGTGCTAGAGCAACACCAAATTTGGCGCCGTTGCCGGGGATCGAGTCTAGGACGAATGTGTGATGGTAAGAGTATAGCAAGAAGTGGCGTTGGAAGGTAAAAATTTCAGTTTTTGTTGTTGTTTTTACTTAGTTTTTAGTGTTTTTCACCTCCCCCACACTCCATCTTCATCACCGCATCATCATCTTCATCTCCAAAAAAATCAGGAAATTCACCATATCCACCCATTCTCCTCATTTCCCCTCATTTGTGCATGCGAGAGAGTGAGAGAGAGCTTTTGTGCTTGTGTGTACTTTTGTTTTCTTGAGTTTTCTTGCAGGTACAGAGCTCCAGTAATTTCCGACTGTGTCAGACCATCGCGATGGTCTGCAAAGTTCGGAATTTGAAGAAGGCGACCACACCAGCGTGTAGAGCACACTTGCGCCTCTAGGAATCCATACTTGCATTGCAAAAACTCATACTTTGGTGGACCATCGCGACGGTCTCAGACCATCGCGACGGTCTCAGACCATCGCGATTGTGTCACACCATCGCGATTGGCTCACGCCATCGCGACGGCTCGGTCGGACCATCGCAACGGTCTCACGCCATCGCGACGGTTCATTTGGACCATCACGACGGTTCGCAGACCATTGCGACTGTTCGGTTGACCCCACACCATCGCGATTGGCTCACGCCATCGCGCCGACGGTGCCATGTGGCAAGTTGGACCATCGCGACAACTCAAATTTTGGACCATCGCGATTGGCTCATGCCATCGCGCCCTGACCATCGCGATTGGATCAAGCCATCGCATCTGTGACCATCGCGACGGTTCACTTTGGACCATCGCGATTGTGCACGTTGACAGTTGACTGACGCCATCGCGATTGTCCGCCTGATCGAGCCATCGCGACGGTTCACATTTACACCATCGCGATTGTCCGCCTGTTCGAGCCATCGCGATTGTTCACTTTTGGACCATCGCGACCGTGCACTTCAGACCATCGCAACGGTTCGCGCATCACGCCATCGCGATTGTTCACCTTCACGCCATCGCGACGGTCCCAAACCATCGCGATTGTCTCACGCCATCGCGATTGTGCACCCCCATCGCAAATTTTAGGGTTTCAATTTTTGGCCAATTTTGGGGCTATTTTTCGGAAATTTTTGGGTGATTATACTCATAGGAGACCCCTTAGCTCATACTTGGAGAAAAACCTGTTTGTCAGTTTTTACCCCCCAGGACCTGAACGGTCATAACTTTTTCATCCGAAGTCCGTTTTTTGAGCTTAATAGCTCATTAGAAAGCTCATTCTTAAAGGATACGTCTATTTTTAGATAAGCTATTTTGAGGTTGACCTAGTTTGGGACTAGAAAACCAGGGGGCAAACATTGAAAAGTTGGGCAAAAGGGAAGGGACTTAAAAGGTGTATATACTCAAGTGCTTGATCATCCAACTGTGAATTGGTCTAATATTGGATTTTTCCAGGTCTAGCAAGGGCAATCAAAGGCAACCAAAGCAAGGCAGTGAAGGGCATAAGGCTTGGGAAGCGCGGCTTCTTGGGCATCAGAGCAACCAGAAAAGCTGACTCGAGGTTGGAAGATTACTCAACCCCCTCAGTCAATTCTTAGCTTAGGATAAACGTTAGCATTGTGGATTAAAGACGATAAGAACGCCTCAAGTTCAAGAGAATTAAATTTATCAAGTTCAAGACTAAAGTAAAGGTGTGTGACACGAAAACCTAAAGGAAAGAACATAAGTCTGACGGAACGAGAACTCAAAGTACCACAGAAAGTTGAATTCCTGACGCATACATTAAGACAAGAATCTAAAGACATCTAAAAAGAATCAAGAAAGTAATAACAAAGAATCATTGACGGTCTGAGCGTGTACTGAGTGTGCAAGGAAGAAATTTAATGAACCTTAGATCGGGCAAACATATAGGTAAGTCAGACCGACGAAGCCTTAGATCATCAGAGGCAAGTGTAAGAACTACTGCACGATCGTGGGCTCAACAATTGAACACTAGTTATCCCTACGAGAGCTCAGACACGAGTGAATCAGAAATGGCATTTAGCGCAGAAAGACCAGAAGAAGGGTCGAATGTAGCCTATTTAGAAAAACCAGAAGGACCCTATAGGACTCAACTAGAGTTTCTCCGAACCAACCGATTAGGTGCTCGCATCTATGAGGATGGTTTGCGAAGGCAAGTGGTGCAAATGCACAACCCCGATCAACCCATTGGATTGGAACGTCCAGTGGTGAAATTCGAGAGAGACGCGTACATAGACAAAGAAGGAACAATGTACATCTTAAGTACGCAGCCAAACAATACCAACGAGTTTGGCGTGATTCAGCCAAAGATGGAAACTAAATCTCAAGGAAAAGAACCATTAAAAGAGCCTAGAAAACCTAGAGGGAAATCTGTACTGACACGAGTACTAATCCCAAAATGGATCCCTCAGGACAACAGAAGCATAGAGTTGTTTGTAAATAAAGAAACTGATGAAGCCTTTTGGAGATACAAGATAGAACTACTTAGTGAGGTAGGTATCATCACGATATACGAGTTCAAGGACCCGGATACACCTGGAAAGGTTGTATACCTGGATGAGACTTCAGAAAGAGTCTTTGTGGTGCCTGACCACGCTAAAAACACATACACATGGAGAGGTGAATTGGTATTCCCTCCATCTAGAACGAACATGAATACAAGTCAACAAGGGGCAGGAACATCATCAGCCCATGGAAATCAAAGAGAGCAAAATAAAGAAAGACCCGAAGTAAGCTTCACTCATCCCGTAGGGAGAGATAGAACAACCACGGACACTAATAGAGCGGATAGACAAAGAGATCATGGAATACCAGGTGGTAGAGATGATTTTCCTCTACCTAGACCACGTGAACATGCAAGAATGTTAAGACCTACTCAATTAGTAAAATCAATGAAGAATTATTTTGATGGGACAGGAGATCCCTATGACCATGTCGCAGAATTCAAGCAAGTACTAAGAGCAGAACAAGTTGAAGACATGTTCACGCAATACAACGTATTTGGACTAACGTTAAAGAATACAGCTTTAACTTGGTTCCAACCATTGCAACAAAGGCAATTTAGAGACATCCATCACTTTTTAGAGTCATTCATCACTGAATTCTCTAAAAGTGGGATCAGACATGACACGTCTTCGTTGATTCATAGCTTTAAACAAACCCCTCAAGAAACAGTAAGACTGACAGGACGTAGGTTTAGACAATATGTTGAACGATGTCCAATGCAAGAGCTACCTTCACAAGCCAAACAAGTGTCATTGTTTCTAGATGGCTTGTTGAGCTCTAAACTACGCTCCTATGTGTACCTAAAAGAACCCAGAACGCTAGAGCAATGTGTGAGAATATGCATAGACATTGAGGACAACTTAGGAGATGAGTTGGAACTCTCAAAGGTCTATAAGGACTCAGACTGTTCATCTCTAGCATCCACAAAATTGTCTAGCTCAATAGAAGACCTTGCAGAAAAAGTGGCCCAGAAACTAGGAGTTTCTAGTAAACCTAGGGTGCTAACAAACAAGCATTGTTACACCTGTGGTGGAAATCATTTGGCAAATGTGTGCCCCAATGCACCACAACCACAAGCCAACCCTAGTGGCCAATACTGTACAATTGAGAGAAGATACACGAATCATACGGCTCAGGGTCTTATTACTATAGGCCTCCTCAGAACTACCCATACCAGGCTCAACAGAGACCTCAACCTGTCTTAGCTCAGCAGCCACCCCCACCAGCGAATGTCATCTCAGTCAAATACGCTGCTGCAGAAGAGAACCTAAGTAGGGACTTAGTGCCTTCTTCACCTTTGATCACAGAGGGTGACCCGAATTCGAACAGTTTTGACTCTACGCATGTAGATAGTCCACCCGCATATTACACAGAGTCACCAGAACACGTAGAAACATATCATTATGATAGTCCACCAGTGGAACCTAGTTGGGAGCCCGACTATGCTAATGTGATGTACACAAGCCCAAATCCACGACCCCAAGTAAGACAACAGAGACCACAGGGCCCTAGAGGACCATGCTTTAGGTGCCAAGGAGATCATTTCATAAAGGATTGTCCACATCCCCCGATATCAGGACAATCACAGTACTATAACATCCAAGGCTTTTGTGCTGATTGTGGCAAAGAGCACATAATCAAAGATTGTCCTAAAAATCCAGTTAACGCTTCGAATGTGACACCGATCAACGTGATAGGTATTGTGAACAACGCAGATGGATCCAACCCTACATACGTGCCTATCCAAGCTATAATAAGAGCCCAGACGCTCTTACAGAACCAACAGCTTAATCAGGAGAAAGTAGTCGGAAGTAGTGAAGTTGCAGAATCTAGCAGTAAAAAGACAAAATCTTGGAAAGATTCTAAAGAAAGGATAAAGAGAAAGTGGAGTAAAAAGATAACTGAGTTGGAAGGAAGTTTGAAGGAATCTAGAGCCAAAATCCTAGAATTGACTTCACAGGACTTGAATCAAGAGAATCTAGCTCAGAAATCAGGATCAGTTTTAGCGGAACCCATACCAAAAAATCTAGACATGATGTTTCGTGCATATCAGGCTAGATTAAAAGAGGGACCTCAAGTAGCTGAAATGAGTAAGAACTACCCTCGAGCTGATCTAGAAATTGAGAGAACTAAACTTTGCATGAAGATGGTAGAATTAGCGCAAGCTTTGTTCGAAGCCTCTAGATATCTTAATTGGAATAACATGGCAAAACCGGAATTACACTTTCAAGGACTAATGGAGAGGCTAGAATACTTGATAGAGAGCAAAGAGAAAAAGGATCAGCCTAGGAACCCTATTGTCCCAGAGACACAGGAAAGGAATGCACCATCCCTGTTTCAAGTACCCAATACAGAAAGTCAAGAGAATTTGTCTTCCGTATATAGGTACTCACATGAATTTTTGAGGGAAATCCAAGAAGAGAAATGGAGAAAAGAACAAGGAACCCATACTCCTATTCAAGAAATAGATGACTTGCAGGAACAATTTCCCCAAGACATTCCCTCTATTTACGATGATGTAGAGGAAGAACAACTGAGTGAACACACAGGATTTGAATCTAATTCTTTACAAGACTTACCTCAGTTCACAGGACCTTGGGAAGCAAAGTCTATTAGTATGAGAGCACCCACGATAATAGTGAGGAATGAAGAATCAGTAATCCCTAGAAACACGGAAGTGATCAAGAATACCAAAGTACAGTGTAACCTTACTCTAGAGGAGTTGTTAAAGGTTAAACCAGAATTGTGGAAGCATGTAGCAAATCAATTCCCCGAGCTTGCTACTACTCCCTCACAGATAGGATCACATAATAAGGTACCGGAAATACCCGTAGAAAAGATTGGAGATGTAAGCGAAGGAGAGGAAGGTAACACTTATCTTCCGATAACCCATCAGGGCTACACCACGAAAGCCATCTTAGATTCAGGAGCCGGCGTAGCCATCGCTACCACCGCTTTATGGAAACGTTGGGGTAAGCCAGCATTAAGACCCACCAGGATGAAGCTACAAATGGCTGACGGACACATAGAAAAACCATTAGGCTTACTAGAAGGCATATCTCTCACCACTTGTGGTGTAGAATTTGAGCATACCTTTGCCATTTGTGACTTTGCAAAAAATCATGCATATGAGATGATATTGGGACGACCATTCATGCGTCAGTTGCAAATTGTAAAAGATTGGGGAACCAATTCTTTGTACTTGCAACATTTAGGAGTGACTACCAAAGTCAATCTTAAAGACTATTCACATCGAGATGTACCCCCAATACAATGGAATACCATCCATAAGACACCAGTAGAGACGGAATCCGTGCACTCATTAGAATCAGATCCTTCTTGGTTGCATGAGGATACTCATCTATGGATGTGTAAAGTTGCAAAACAAGAGGAAGAAAGATTAGAAGCAAGGACCTTAGGTGCAGAACAACATCCACGAACCCTTCAAGATCCAGCTTATGCACCTGTAGTATTTCCAGACGAAGAGTTTGAACCCCATGGTTGGGCAGAAATCCTAGCAACCATGGATGTAGCCATCAATGAAGAACAATGGACACCCCACTGTGACGAGGATGGCTATGACATATCAGTTTTCACGATAGAGCCAATCATGTGCGAATCAATTTTAGAAGAGTGTGAACCTAACACTGATGCATTTGAGGATGCAAGTGATTTTGATTTAGAATCAATTATCATGGACTCACCCTTTGCATCAGAGGAAGAATATTTTCACGAAGTAGAAACCCACCCTCAGAAACAGGAAGAAATTACAAATGAGGTGAGGTTAGCCACTCAAGTGACTACTAAGAGTGAAGGCAAGAAAAGAAAGAAGAAAGAAACCATGTCAGAAAAAGAAGAATCTTTGTTTGAAGTACTCGAGAATTTCAAGAAATATGAAATCGAAGATAGAAGAATCATGGTACAAAGATAGAAGATAGAAGAAATTGAAGTACCCCATTGTGGTAGTGCCCAAGAAGAACGGAAAATTGCGTGTGTGTATTAACCTTAAGAAAGTTAATGCCGCCACGATTAGAGACAGTTATCCTCTTCCTATCACGGAACACTTATTGGAAAGAGTTGCGGGCAAGGAAGTTTACAGCTTCCTTGATGGTTTTTCAGGCTATAATCAAGTAGCCATTGCTCCAGAGGACCAACACAAGACGGCATTTGCCACCAAATGGGGCATATTTGCATTTCGTGTAATGCCATTTGGCTTAACAAATGCACCCGCCACTTTCCAGCGACTCATGTGTCATGTTTTTAAGGAATTCTTACGCAAGAGTTTGGAAGTTTATGTCAACGACATATGTGCTCATTCAAATGTAAGACAGACACATATCCCAAAGTTAAGGCAAATATTTGACAAATGTCGAGAATATCAGGTTTGTTTGAACCCAGAAAAATGCGTTTTCATGGTCAGACAAGGCAAAATTCTAGGACACATTGTGTCAAAAAATGGAATCTCTACGGATGAAGAAAAGGTGAAGGTAATTGCAGAATTACCTAGACCAACTAATGTGAAAGAGGTACAAGCATTTATGGGTCATTGCGGTTATTATAGGAGATTCATACACATGTATGCAATCATAGCCAAGCCTTTGTACTCTCTTTTAACCAACTTTGTATGGACAGATGAATGTGAAAATTCATTCAATGAACTCAAATGACGCTTGTGCTCAGCACCTATATTGACTACACGGGATTGGAGTAAGCCATTCCATGTACATGTGGATGCATCCAATTATGCCATAGGATGTGTGTTAGCACAACCCACGAATGAAGGTAACATAGATCTCCCCATAGCTTACGCGAGCAGACAATTGAACGCAGTAGAAACAAATTACACCACGACGGAACGAGAAGGATTAGGGATGATCTACGCAGTAAAGAAGTTTAGGCACTACTTGTTGGCCAATAAGTTCAAGTTCTTTACAGATCATCAAGCACTATTGTATTTAGTCAACAAGCCATGTAACACAGGACGACTAATACGTTGGTTTCTATTACTCATGGAATATGATTTTGAAGTTGTGGTTAGGAAAGGAAAGACACATCTCAGAGCTGACCACCTTTCAAGATTAACCTCAGGAGAAGCTCCTCAAGGAGTAGTGGATGATCTACCAGACGCATATTTGTTTAACCTTGAGATAGCACCAGAATGGGCTAAACCAATAGTGCCTATTCTGACATACGGACCCAAGAATCCTAGGATAAAGATCAAAGAGGGAGAGATTACCAAGTCTCAGAGATACCAAATAATGGCAGGAAGCATATATAAACAGGATAATCAAAAGATTCTTGCTTGTTGTGTAGATGAATCAGAACATGCGAATTGGTTGCAATTAGCACATGTAGGTGCATTAAAGCAACATCATTCGAAACATCAAACACTACAGACTCTGCATAGACTAGGAGTATATTGGCCTTCGATGGAAGCAGATGTCTACAAGTTGTGTAAAGAATGCCATGTTTGTTGTGAAAGACCACCAGTAGAGCATGCTACACTATATCACGTGTCTCTCACACCAGACTCGAGTGAACAATTAGTGACATACTTGAGGACGAAGACATTCCCTCAAGGAATGACTTTAGCACGACAACACAGTCTAGAGCAGGAAGCTCAAGATTATTCACTTATTGGCGATAACCTATACAAAAGAGGATGAGATGGATATCTAAGACAATGTGTTCATGAGAGCGATTATCTGAGCATACTAGAGACTGCACACCAAGGTGTTGCAGGAGGTCATTTTGGACCCGATAGGATAATCAAAGCCATCCTCTTTGCAGGATTATGGTGGCCCACTCTTCACATGGATGCTCATACCTATGTAAAGAGATGTGATGTGTGCCAAAGAACTCAGTTTCCTACTCGCAGAGATGAAATGCCATTGAAACCCATGATGGGCGGACGTGCATTTTCTAAGTGGGGTATAGACTTTGTAGGACCCATTAACCCCCCTGCAAAAGGTACACATGCGGAATACATTATTGTTGCCACGGATTATCTTACGAAATGGGTAGAGGCAAAAGCCACAAAAAAGAATGATGCACACACGATTGCAAAATTCTTGTTTGAGAATGTCTTTACAAGATATGGACTGCCTATAGAGTTAGTGAGCGATCGAGGCACTCACTTTCTAAACCAAGTCATTGAATATTTGTTACAGGATTTTATGGTGATTCACAAGAAATCCGCACCATATCATCCTCAGGCCAATGGTCAGGCTGAAAGCACTAATAAGATCCTTTGTAACGTACTGACGAAACTCGTGAACAACAAACGTTAAGATTGGGACAAACAGTTACACCACGCTGTTTGGGCATATCGAGTGGCCTACAAGACCGTACTCAATGCAACTCCCTTTCAGATGGTTTTTGGTCAGAATGCTGTGCTTCCTTTGGACTTCTTGATACCGACCCTAAGGTTGCACAAGAACATCAGTGGACCGGCCATGAATTATCAGCAAGAATAATGGACTTGGAACGACTAGGAGAAACCAGGCTAAAGGCAGCAGCAGGAATATATGCAGCGAAGAAGCGACAGAAAGCATATTTTGATGCACATGTGAAAGATAAAGGCTTAAAAGAAGGAGATTTAGTTCTAGTATATACGTTGAAACAACACACACGGAAGTTAGAAAAGCGAGGTTATGGACCTATGATCATTAACAGACTCTCAACAAGTGGAGCAGTACACTTAGCCACCTTAGAAGGAGACGTAATGCTTAATTATATTAGTGGCTGTAGAGTCAGGCTATATCAGGAACCTCTTACTCAGGATATGCTTAGACGACTCACGTTGGCAAAGAAGCGTAAGGAGGAAGAAAATAGAATACGAGCGGAAGCTCAGGCAGAAGCAATAGAACGCATTAAACGCATGAAGTTAAGAAGACAAGGACTAGGGAGAGAACATTATAATCATCTGGAAACTACACCCAGATATCCCATGGCCATGTGTCAAGTAAAGTCAACCACTCATCCTAGTATAGTGGACAGGAGACCATTCATTACAGTCAGGCTAGAGCACGGCAACCCTTGCCAAGAGCTCAGGGCTTTAATTGACTCAGGTGTTACGACTAGTGCGATTAGATGGTCCCACTATAAGGATTCAGGAATAGAAATGCGGCCAATTGAGGCATACCTCATAGGGCTAGGAGGCATGGAAACCCCTTGCATGGGTGAGGTGGACCTTCCTATCCTCATTAAGGAAGTGACCATGACAGCGAAGCTACTAGTGTGCCATGATGACGACCTGATAGAACCCCTAATCCTTGGCCAAGATTGGCTATACGATCACTCAGTGGACCTAAATCTTAGACAAGGCTCCTTACAGATTGGAACCTTAGAACAGAAGCGAGTGATACCGCTTGACTTCCCTAACGGCATTCCAACTGAGGTTTGTAACCCTAGACCCTATGAAATGCATGCGACGGAAGACCGGGAGATCTTGGGTCAGATCAGTCACGTTACGTCTACACCAACCCACTCGGGCTTGGCTAGGGACAGTTGTCAATCAGAAGGACGACAGGAGATCTTCCCTGGGGCTTCCTGCAAACTAGAAGGGGCAGCTACCCAACCGCTAGGGCAGATGGACACAATCAGCGGTCAGGTGGGTTGCATCAGCGGCCAAATGAGCACAACACCCTGCGGTGCTCATCCTTCCAAACTTGCTACGGACTGGCCTAGATTAAAGATAAAGAACGAATCACTTCCTAATGGGCAGGTCACGCAAGTGTTGGATCTCCCTTCTTTTCCAAAGCAGAGCATCCAATGGACCTCTCAAACCCAACCACGAAGTAGTCAACCACGACAGAGGAACCCAGACCGACGACACCACCAGACAAGGCAAAGAAAGCAGCAGTATCAACATCATAGAACAAGTGGCATGAAACAAATATGGGTGCCAAAAGGACAACAACCACAGGCTATTGGCAACACTGTAGACGAGAACAGGACAAAGTTGCAGCAGAAGCAGAGTCAGCATCCAAAGTCCCCTCGATCTTCTTCTACAAGTACCAATACTCGACAGATTTGGATTGCCAAGAAGTATCTTATCAATCGACCCACACCCACGCAGATTTGGGTACCCAAACAATGTATTATAGCCCAACCCTCAAGCCATGTAATATATACCCCTCAGAAACCTTTTTATCCTTCAATACCACCAAACCCGACACCACTTTTTGTCCCTCAGTAGAAACATACCACCCACTCAAAGACTCTTAGGAAATGGATACCAAAACGTATCCAGACGTCTTCTTGTACCCCCTTATCTAACAATTCTCCCACCCCGTTTAAACTCCACCCTTATAATAATTCACCCTCAACCAAACCTTGTATAAATTCATACACCAAAACCCCACATCATGCATAATAAAAGCTCATCAAGAAATGTATGCATAATCTGACAATGTAGGCGTCTAGAGACCTGCATTAGTTTTGCAAATAATCATTGCATCAATCACTTCATGACACTTGGCTACACGGGTTACACATCGGTTATGGAAAGGGATTGCGGTCTCACCTTAATGGGATCATAATTAATTTCCATACTAATGTGCTAATCTTTTGTAGCAGATCTTTTCCATTAGCTCGTTAGTCATCATGCAAACCGAAGAAGGACCATCAGAAGCTGGCCCAAGCACACCAATGGCCAATATTGGAGAATTACTCGCGGAATCTTATCCTACGATGCAACCACCAGAGTTTCAAGGTTTTCCAGGACCCATGCCAATCGACGATCCTCCTAGAGGATATACTGAGAAGATTCATCGTAATTCTCACTGGTTTCAAGGCCTAGCAGGACCATTAGCAGACGCTGATTTCATATTTGAGGCCAATTTGGCATTTGATCTTCGCACATGGGCCAAGTCCAGTTCTTTTCAAGAGAATTTCAAGGACTACAGAATACACAAGATCTAACGCACGTTTGGGCACGAGCGGGATTTACAGAGTATTTTAGCGACCCTCTGCCTAAGCCCGATTTTTACAGATGCTTTTACCTAGTAACTACCTTGACAGCTTCAGAGAACAAGGATCTACCTGGCACATTCATGTTACCATCCTTGGTAAATGACCCTCCATTCAGAAGGTTTTATTTGTCCAAAGATTTAATTCGTGCAGCTCTCAAAATACATGGAACGCATACTCCGACGGAGAGAGAACGGCTAGTCCCAGAGCAGATGAAACGTGGTGATGTTACTAAGTGGGAGGATATTTCAGCTATAACCCCTGAGCTTTCCACGCCATTGCGGATATGCATGCAGCATTTTGCTTTCCTAGCTCAGGATCGTTTTACCATGCCCCACAAAAGAATCTGGTTTGGATTATACTTAGCATGTATTGGACCTCAAACGGTTGATCTAGCTAGCTGGATAATTGATCAACTCTTTTTGGCACAACATAGATGGGAACGAAAGAAGGTCATCAATGGATGTTGTGCACTTACAAGGATTATATATATGTGTCTGGCATATGATTTACCCATAGAGCGCGCCATGACTAGTGAGGAACTGAAGGCATTTAAAGGAACCACAAAGAAAGCTAGAAAGGCTAGCAAAGGCAGAGCCGGAAAGCGGATGAGAGGCACTATCCCATGCCTACAAGTCCCAGAATCACCCTCGCCACAACCATCTCCAGAGCAATCACCGACAGCAGCCACTCCCACGGTACCACCAATTCGTATACGGTTATCAAGACCTGTTACGCCGAAGGGCACCACCAGTACTGTTGCACCCCAAGCAGCCACAACCACAGAACCTATCACCACAGCAACTGAACTTCCCACCACTATTGGTGTAGAAGCTTTCTATTTTCCAATACCCCATTTAGAAGCAGAACAAGCAGAGCCACTGAACACAACGTTTGATTTTGAGATGCTCGATGCATTCTCCAATGAGTTCCAATTTTCAGAAGGACAATTGTTCTCTCAAGAATTTGAAAGGCCTAGCTACCCTACCACACCCAGGGATCAGCCACAAGGACAGATTGCGTCTAGCTCTGATGACGAAAGAACAGCAACCGATGACAACGAAGGTGATGACGAAGCCAACCAGGGAACTCAGGAGTCCCAAGAGCACGAACAGACAGACGGTCAAGGCCAACAAACAGACACACATGGTGATACAAGTACCCATGAAGATGAAACTTACGAAGCAGCAACTTACACACTAGCTATCAAGAAGCTGTATAGAACTATGGAAAAAGTTTGGGCATGCAAAAAGCTGACAGAGGAAGAGAGTCAAGCAATAATAGAACAAGAACTTATCACAGGCAGTTTCGAAGACGCATACATCAAAGGATTCCGAGAGTTAGTCAAATCAGTAGGCTCCAACGAAGCCCTTAGGTACTTGCAAAGAAAGCCACTACCACAGTTTGACCCCCGCAGAGTACGACTACTTTCCAAGCCCGGTGAATACATTCGTGTACCAACAGGAGCACAGTCTTCAGAACAAGCTAGGGAGGCACGCCTCGTCCCCGAAAGTTTGTTGGTAGCAGAAACCATCCTTGTAGACTCCCCAGCCCGCGCTACAACTGTACATACCTAAGTAGTCACTGAAGTACCGACCACCCCAACCGCTCCTCCATCACCGCCCATCCATCCAGCCTCCCCTCTTCACCCTCCTTCCCCCCGATTAACATCTTCTATCGCTGGTAACGTAGCAGAAATCGTCTTTACGACCACTCAGCCCACAATTCCTGCACCCATTAGACCTAGTCTACCCCCTCGCACATCCACCTTTCCATTCAACCCATTCCTCCATCCAGCTTTTCCATCCTTCCCCACAACTCCAAGACCCCTTTTCCCATTCCCACCGCCATTAACCTTCTCCCCCGTCTCACCTCCCCGACCCACTGTAACCCCTATTTCCCCTTTCCACCAAGCTGCACCAGCCAGCCCCCTTGTAAATTACTCCTCAACCTTTGTAAATCCCGTATTTACACCAGCACAAGCACCCACGGTCACACCCATATTCACGGTCACTGCACTGGACACGTCCAATGACATGGACATCTCACCACCCACTGCACCATCACTCCCTTCACTCACGGCACAAACATATTTAGGCACCTCACAATTTTCCACAATCACCACAGAATCCACCTTCCCACCCCCATTCCCCATTCTCGTTGCATCTACACCCACTGCATCTTCATTTAGCACCCCATTAATACTATCACCCACTGTAGATAATGCATTTCGACAGATGTTCATGTGTATGACGCAAGTCAGAGATGAGTTCACATCTCTTGGCGATAATTACTAGCAGTTGCAGAGGACAACCAATGACTTACAGTCGAAGCTTAATTTATTGTTTATTGAGAATGCCTCACTGAACAGCCGATACCTGTTGGTGCATTTCAAGCCTTCACACTTGGCTTGGAACTTTGGAAGATTAGCTTGGACAATTTTCATCAAGGCTTCACTTGAAGGGAAGAGCATACGAACCCATACCTATGATTTATTATCTTTTTACTTTCATTGTAAAAGTCTTAGTGACTTGTCATTTATGAACACACACCTACTTGATTAAGTCGTGGAAATTGGATGGTGTAAATGGAGAGAATATCTCTCTACTTTTAGAGGAGTGATTATAGGAGATTTGAACTTGAATTCAAATTCAAATCTCAACTCAACTTCTATAAATGTCAATGTAAAAAGTCGCGGGTTAGCTAGTCCAATTGAGCTCACTCCCCGAGGCATTCTACCATTGTAACTCTGTGTGTGCTAGTGCTACTTCATAGTCTACACCACAACATCTCATTTAGCTATGCTTGTCATGCTAATGGGATTGTACAACTACATCAATCAATAGAAGTATACACATTCATCATCTCTGTTTTCTCTGAGTCATCATCTCCAAGTCTGTCAACTTCTAAGGGGCATATCTCAGGATCTACTAAACCAAATCAAGTGATTCAAAGCATATTGGAACCAGCTCCAAGCATACTACATGCCTACAAAATCTCAAGGTCAAAGGATCAGCCATCTCGGAGAAATCTTGCTCGAAGTGACCTCTGGTATTTTTCTGCAGAGCTCCTAAAAAGTCGGGGGTACTTATAGTTTTGCTAAACTTCTTTCTCTGAGTATAGTTCATCATTTTATCTCATTCCACTTGCAAATGGTAGCTTGTTAAGCTAATTTAATATGTCCAGAAGGAATTTGATCAATTGTAAGTGTGCTGGTCATACTGAGTGAAAGACTGAGCAGGTGTCAATACCAAATTAGCAAGTTTTCTTGGATTTTTGAAGTCTCAAGGAGTCTGTTTTGATTTGATCATTACACATATCATTTGCAAAGTACATATATGTTTTCTTGGTATCATTTGGAAGCTAATCAAGTGTACTAAGCATATCTGAAGCAAAGGAGGGCTGGAGCAAAGCAGGTCTAGCAGCTTCAACTCAATCTCTTGAGTGCATCCAACCATCTCTCCCAACAGTGGTATCAGAGCAAATAAGGTAAACATGGGAGATGGTTTTCCTTCATTCATTGACAAATTGGACAGGAACAATTACCAAGCTTGGTCTCTAAGAATGAAGACCTATCTACAAGGAAGAAGCTTATTTGGATACATATCAGGAGATGAGGAATTGCCCTCATTCAAAGCTAGAGGACTACCCACCAAGGATGAACAAGAGAGGCTCAACCAATGGTGTGCAAAAGATGCTTTGGCAAGGTCTTACCTTCTTAACTCTATATCTGATTTCCTTTTACCTCACATAAGGAACTGTAAGACTTCCCAAGAGACTTGGGAAACTCTGTCAACATATTTCTCTTCCAACACAAGGGCCAAGAAGAATCAACTGTGGATTGAATTCACAACTCTTAGGAAGCAGCCCAAGCAATCAGTCTCAGAGTATGTGACCAAGATTAAAGATGTGGCAGACCAATTAGCAAGCATTGGAGAGGAGATTGAAGAGGAGCAAATAGTCAGGCAAGTAACAAATGGACTCAAGGCAGATGATAAGTGGGAAAGCTTCACCACTGCAATGGACCTCTACATGGACATGCATACCCCAGATCTCACAACACTCATGGGCCAACTATTCACACATGAAGCAAAGTTTACAAAGGCAGGAGATCAATCAAAAGGTAACAACCCCTCTGCTCTATATACTGATAAGAAGGTTAAAGATAAAAGTAAAAGTAAGAAGGTTGATGAAGAAGGTTCTACCTCCCAAGCAAACTATGCAGGGAGAGGTAGATCCTCAAGAGGAAGAGGCAGAGGAGGTAAGTCAGGTAGGGGGAGACCCTACAACTCATCACCATGCAACATTTGTGGATTGTCCAATCATACCACAGATGAATGCTACAAGAACTACAAGAATCAGAGAGGAAGAGGCTATTCAAGAGGTGGATACTCTCAAGGCAGAGGTAGATTCAACCAACACCAAGGCTACAATGGATACAGCAATCAGTACAACAACAATTACAACCACAACCACAATGGTAACTACCAAGGTGGATTCAGAAATAGAAGGGATTACAACAATTACACAGAGGAGCAAGATGACTCCCTATTGATCATGAATATGACCTCCAAGGCAGGTACAAATGATGATCATTTATTTTATATTGACTCAGGATGTTCTAACCATGTAGCTGGTAATGTAGCACTACTCTCTGATTTGGAAGAACCCAAGGGCAAACATCAGGTACAGACAGGTGATGATACTAAACATTCTGTTGTAAAAATTGGAAATGTAAAGACATGTGATGGTAACCAGAATCTATTGAGCACGGTACTCTATGTACCAACCATCACCAAGAATCTAATGAGTGTTGGTCAGATTGTGGAGAAAGGGTTACAGGTCAGGTTCACTTAACATGGAGCATATGTGGAAGACCCAAGACATGGTTTCAAAAGAATTGCCAAGGGGGAGAAATCAGGTAGATTGTTTACTTTTGAGCTAGAAGACACCAAGAACATTGCTTTATATAATTACAAGGATCAAACACTTTCAGAGTTAGAAATATGGCACAAGAGGTTAGGTCACATAGGTGAAAGAACCCTAAAGCAAATGTGCAGGGATAAATGTGTGCTTGGGATACCTAATGTATCCAAGCAACACATGATTTACAAGTGTGGTGCTTGTCAGTTTGGTAAGTCTCACAGGTTGCCCTATTCAAGGAAAGAGTTTCATGCATAAAGACTACCTAGACTTGGTACACACAGATGTTTGGGGACCTAGCAAGGATCCCTCCATTTCAGGTTCAAGGTACTATGTGTCCTTCATTGATGACTATAGCAGGTGGACTATCTTATACTTTATGAAACATAAAGATGAAGTGTTTAATTGTTTCAAGAGGTATCTTGCACTTGTTGAAAATCAAACAGGAAGAAGCTTGAAAAGGCTAAGGTCAGATGGTGGAGGAGAGTACTTCTCAAATGAGTTTGAAGATTTCTTGCAGGAAAGAGGCATCAAAAGGGAGATAACCACAAGGTACTCACCTGAGCAAAATGGAGTAGCTGAAAGAAGGAATAGACTCATAGTAGAAACAGCTAGGTCTATGCTTAATGAAAAGAAATTGCCAAATTATCTTTGGGCAGAAGGTGTATCCACTGCCACCTATCTCATAAATAGGTTGCCATCCAAATCACTTGATGGCATGACACCATATGAAGCTTGGCATGGTAAGAGACCTTCTCTGGATCACTACAAAATCTTTGGTTGTGTAGCATATGTGCATATTCCCTCACAGGTAAGGGGAAAGCTAGACCCTAAAGCTGAAAAATGTATCTTCATTGGTTATGATTTGAACCAAAAGGGATACAGATTCTACAACCCAACAAACAAAGGCTTCAAGGTAAGCAGAGATGTCATCTTTGATGAGAATGACTCTTGGTATGCGAATGAATGCAGGAAGGTTAGTCTACCTTATGACATGGAAGAAGATTTTCCAAGGCTTACCAAGGAGGAACCAATCCAGAAAGAAGACTCAAACTCAGATGATGATGATACAATTAACCTTGAGGAATTCAAGGCTTGGAAGTCCAAAGGAAAGATGAAGATGAAGAAGCTAGAGGATATACCAGAATCCTCAACTCAAGCTATGAGGAGATCTCAGAGAGAAAGTAAGAAGCCTATCAGATATGGGTATGACACATCACTTGTAACTAAACATTCTGTATATCTTGCAAAGGATTTGTTGAATGAAGAACCAGGTACCTATGAAGAAGCAATCACCAAACCAGAATGGAAAGATGCTATGGATGAAGAAATGGAAGCTCTCAAGGAGAGTGACACATGGGACTTGGTACCCAAGAAGGACTCTATGAAGGTGATAGGATCCAGATGGATCTACAAGCTAAAGAGGAATTCTGATGGAACAATAAACAGGTACAAAGCTAGGTTGGTTGCCAAGGGTTTTGCACAAACCCAAGGCATTGATTATGAGGAGACATTTTCTCCTGTGGCTAAGATGCCAACTATCAGAATATTGGTGAGTGTAGCTGCATCCAAGAATTGGAACATGTACCAATTAGATGTCAAGAATGCTTTCTTGAATGATGGATATCTGAAGAAGTTTACATGTCACAACCACCTGGCTATGAAGATCCCAAGAAGGTAAATTATGTTTGTAAATTGAAGAAGGCTCTATATGGTTTGAAGCAGGCACCTAGAGCATGGAATTACAGGTTGACAACCTACCTCCAAGACCAAGGATTTGTGATGAGCAAAGCTGATACTTCTCTGTTCATAAAGAGAAGTAGTACAGAGGTAATCTATTTGTGTGTTTATGTTGATGACATCATCATTACAGGCAATGATGTCAATGGGATTAGACACATCAAAGGACAGATGATGAAGGAATTCAAGATCAATGATCTTGGATTATTGAAGTACTTCTTAGGTCTTGAGTTAGTCTACACCAACTCAGGTATATATATCACTCAAAAGAAGTATGTACAGGATATGGTCAAGAAGTTTGGCTTGCAGGATGCTAAAGTCTCAACTACTCCAATGGAGGTCAACCTAAAGCTTAGTGCTCATGAAGGGGATGAAATACAAGACATTACAGGATATCAAAGTATGGTAGGTAGTTTGAATTATGCTACCCTGACAAGAATTGACATAGCATATGGAGTTAGTGTGCTAAGCCAATTCATGCACAAACCAAGGGTACCTCACCTAGAGGCAGCAAAGAAGATCTTGAAGTATTTGAAGGGAACTCAGAACCATGGTTTGTACTTTCCTTATACATCAGATATTGACATTAAAGTATATTCAGATGCAGATTGGGCAGGATGCAAGGATGATAGGAGGAGCACATCAGGTTACATTTGCTTTGCAGGAGATAAACCAATTTCTTGGTCAGCCAAGAAACAGCCTACAGTGGCATTGTCATCCACTGAAGCAGAGTATAGAGGGCTTGCCAATGCCACTCAAGAAGCTATCTGGTTAAAGCTTTTGTATACAGAGCTAGGCCTATACACTAGGCCTCCAATCATCTTTGGAGATAACACAAGCTCTCTTCACCTTGCAGCTAATCCAATATATCATGCTAGGACAAAACACATAGAGGTTCATTACCACTATGTGAGAGAGAAGTTGCTTAGTAAAGACATTCATTTGACTTATGTGTCTACTAATATGCAATGTGCAGATTTACTCACTAAAGCATTGGATGGAAACAAGTTATGCAGATTCAAATCCATGATTGGATTGTAGGATGTGATTGAAAACTAAAGATGAAGACTTAAGCCAAAGTGCTTGGCTTGAGGGGGAGCTGTTGGTGCATTTCAAGCCTTCACACTTGGCTTGGAACTTTGGAAGATTAGCTTGGACAATTTTCATCAAGGCTTCACTTGAAGGGAAGAGCATACGAACCCATACCTATGATTTATTATCTTTTTACTTTCATTGTAAAAGTCTTAGTGACTTGTCATTTATGAACACACACCTACTTGATTAAGTCGTGGAAATTGGATGGTGTAAATGGAGAGAATATCTCCCTACTTTTAGAGGAGTGATTATAGGAGATTTGAACTTGAATTCAAATTCAAATCTCAACTCAACTTCTATAAATGTCAATGTAAAAAGTCGCGGGTTAGCTAGTCCAATTGAGCTCACTCCCCGAGGCATTCTACCATTGTAACTCTGTGTGTGTTAGTGCTACTTCATAGTCTACACCACAACATCTCATTTAGCTATGCTTGTCATGCTAATGGGATTGTACAACTACATCAATCAATAGAAGTATACACATTCATCATCTCTGTTTTCTCTGAGTCATCATCTCCAAGTCTGTCAACTTCTAAGGGGCATATCTCAGGATCTACTGAACCAAATCAAGTGATTCAAAGCATATTGGAACCAGCTCCAAGCATACTACATGCCTACAAAATCTCAAGGTCAAAGGATCAGCCATCTCGGAGAAATCTTGCTCGAAGTGACCTCTGGTATTTTTCTGCAGAGCTCCTAAAAAGTCGAGGGTACTTATAGTTTTGCTAAACTTCTTTCTCTGAGTATAGTTCATCATTTTATCTCATTCCACTTGCAAATGGTAGCTTGTTAAGCTAATTTAATATGTCCAGAAGGAATTTGATCAATTGTAAGTGTGCTGGTCATACTGAGTGAAAGACTGAGCAGGTGTCAATACCAAATTAGCAAGTTTTCTTGGATTTTTGAAGTCTCAAGGAGTTTGTTTTGATTTGATCATTACACATATCATTTGCAAAGTACATATATGTTTTCTTGGTATCATTTGGAAGCTAATCAAGTGTACTAAGCATATCTGAAGCAAAGGAGGGCTGGAGCAAAGCAGGTCTAGCAGCTTCAACTCAATCTCTTGAGTGGATCCAACCATCTCTCCCAACAATACTAGGAATTACGAGAGGCCTATCATAAATTAGAACTAGAAAGCGAAGAAAAAACCAAGGAAGCCACTGCTGACCTGGATAACTTATTAAGAGCCCAGATAGTCCGCAATGCAATGCTAACACGAAACATGGGCTTACTACGAAGACACCTAGCAGCTGCCAAGGAAGAAAACCAGCGCTTACAGGATCAAAATCGAGAAAACTTAGAAGCAGCGCTCGACCACCCAGACCAACCACTTAGTCCTAGCCGGTTCAAAGCCATTCCCTCAGACTCGATGAGGATGCTGCTAGAAGATCATGTAAGATTGCTAGATGAATATGACCGCATGAATGAGGAGTTACAGAAACTCAAAGAAGATCATAAATTACTCCAGTTACGAGCATCGGCACACCCAGACATACCAGCACCTGTGGACCCCTCTCTTGACATCTTAGAGGAACTCAACGCATTACGGGCCCAGGTATCAAACCTTGAATCAAGGATTGCAGTATATGAAGCACCACCAAGGCCAGATTCCCCACCTGAGCTTCTAGCTGAGGAAGAAACTGTCACCATCCCGGTGGAGGAAACGTTTGAAGAGGCGTACGAGCCACAACCCATCCCAGGCGGACGCGTCACGGCCGAATGCCAGATGACTTACGAACTCCCGACCCCCGCGTGGATGAAGACTATTGAGGAACTTGGGACAACACACTCAGCTAGAGTAGAGGCACAATTACATGCCATGGCGATGATAGAAGAAAGAATTTTACAGTCTCCATTCTTTGCTCATTTGGCCCCGCGACGATACATATCTGGGCATGAGCTACAGTATAAACCGTATTTTATGTTAATGGCTGAATACCAGTTAGCCATTGAGAAAGAGACAGGTAAGAAACCATCGCATGCAACTCAATTCGAGGAGGACGATCTACCACTCGATGCGCAGCAAGGAGAGATCTATTAACCAGAGTGGCGAAAAGATTTACTACAGAAGTATCCAGAAATGATGAGTACATGGGTAAAGGCACCTTTGCATTTGAAGTACAACCCGTGTTGGGGACCAGTACCACGACGCCGCTCCTGGACTGCCTTTGCTATGAAGGTACAAAACAATAAGCAGTGTCAAGATTGGTTGAATTACCCCTATTTTAAGCCACCCATCGAGTTACCAACTGTTGGCTATATGATGGCTACAATTCGCCACTGGCTCCCTAAATTAAAGCATATGGACGATATAGCGGCGCATATGACTGTCATAGATTTTTAAAGTCTTCCGACGCGTCAAGGCACCTCATGTCAACACCCCGGGCTTTGAGCATGGAAATTTTGATCTGGTATATGATATGAGTACAACGCCATCGCTACGGGTGTGTTATGCCTGGCATTGCAGAATAAAATATCTACCGGCGTGCTACAAGCAGACATTCGAAGAGATGTTCACAACCGGCTTCTGGGAATACCATTCATAGGTATTCATAAGCAGGCCTACACATTTATTACACTTATTTGCCTGTGAACGAATGGTCTATTCCACACACTATCAGCTCCCGCCACCGAAAGAACCGCAACCAATCGACTGGGAGAAACTCGAGGCAGATCTGGCCCGAGGCATTCGTATCTCCGAGCACACCCTCGCTCAAGACCTCCTACAGAACTATATCCGGCAGACCTCACAACAAGGTTCTGTCAGGGACGACAGAAGCGAGAGGGAGGGGGCTGTTGGAAGCAGCCAGAGGCATAGAAGACGCGGAAGCATGTAACGACGGAGCAGGGAGCCAGCCAAATATTTTTTCAAAGAATTATGTTTTCAAATACTTTCCAAAAACCTCCAACAGTGATTTTTATCACTATTGTAACATATGTAACATAGAAAACCCCATTTTGTAATCCATAGCTCCATTTTGTGCAAGCCGAGGAGTCCTCGAGCTTGAGGAGCTTAGGTAGAACAAGCGTATCAATTTTCATTATTTTTAGACACCGTTTACCCTTTCAAATAGCATCTAGGACCTATTTTTTAACTATGCCGGTCACTAGATGTGAAACCGGTCAAAACTAGTCTAGAAACTATAAAAAGAGCTAGAGAGCTCATTTTTGAGGTTAGCTTGTTTGAGGTTAGAGTTCTTTTGAGCTTGTAATAGTTTTCTTGAGTAATAGAGTTGATTTCTCACCTTCCATTTGGTCTTGCTTGTCTCTTCGTAGTGTGTGTGTATGTGTGTGTGCATTTCTATGCTTCTCACCTTCACTCTCACTTCATCTCACATTCACGATCTTCATATCACTCCTATCTCTTCCGTGGATTGACAATTAAGGAGGTGAAGCTTCTTAACGTGGTTCTCACCATTGTGCTAGAGCAACACTTATGTTGAGAGTGTGCATATCCTGAAGAGCTTCCACACTCTCACAATTAGAATAACTCAAAAACCAAGACTAGATTGAGTGCATGCTTCTATTGGTAGTATGCTCTACTTAAGAGACTACACTTTGATGACTAGCTAAGAATCTCCTTGATCTCAAGATCCTTAATAGTGAAATGACCCCTTTAAGTTTTGTTCTCTCTCTAGACTTTGTGTGATTCTTCAATGTTTTGTTTTACTAAGCCAATGTGTGTGTCTAGTTTGTTTGCAATCATTCAGTGAAGATGTGGAAGCTAGTGTCGGATAGTAGCCATCATATAACCAACCATAGGGGGACCCCATCATGGTGTGAAATATGGATAATTGAGCAAGTTCTGGCACTGCTTATTATTCTTTACTTTGATTGCCAATGCTGTCTGGGAACGACAGTGAGGTACAGGACCATAGCATGGATTGTACTTTAAGTGCAAGGGGGCCTTTGTCCAAGTATACATCATTTCAAGATATTCCTGCAGTAATTCCTTCCTCCAGGTAGGTTGAAAGATATTTCCTCTTTGGGAATTGATTGATAAATTGGTGGGTTCAAATTGGGTTGTGTGTGTTGGCTTCTTGCCTGTGAATTTCTCAACAACAAAATTGTACTCAGCCATGTATATGAATTATGGTTTATATTGTAGTTCATTAATAGAAATGTATCTACACGACGCCAGTTGTGCAAAGTAGGGAGACTGAAGAATTGTCTCCTCGATCACTGCCATCACCTGTAACTGAGGTTCTACATGCACTGAGTGAGACTTACCCAATTCTTCTACTAGCTTCATCCACGCTAGTGTGGGTAATTTGAATGTATGCTGCCCTTCCTCTGTCACTTGACCACAAGGGGAAGGTTGAGGTTCATATTCATCTTCAAAGGTGGCCTAAACAAGGATGGTGACTATTTCTTCTTTTGTAGGTGTGTCTGATGGTGAGTCTGGTCTGGGGATCTCTAAGGGATCCAATATTTGAGCTTGAAGTTCTAATACACATGCCTTGAGTGTATTCAATTCTTCCAGGATTTTGGACTATGTGACTTCTTGGATGGCAGGTGGGTGGATAGGTTCTTTGAGTCATAAATTTGCATTGTTGTTTTTAAGTGTCTGACACTCCTTGATCAATTTTTCATAGTCTTCTAATAGACGTGCATGATCATCTAGTAACATCTGCATGGTTTCTGAAGGAATCGCCTTGAAGCTGATGGGCTCATCAGGTTTGTCCAATGCAGCTTCAAAATTTTCCCTGTTCTGTTCTTGTAAATGGTGATTTTCCTCTTTGGCTGCTGCTAGGTGCCATCTTAAGAGTCCCATGTTGCATGTTAGTTGGGCATTTTTGACAACCTATAGTCATAAATGTTCTTCAGCATTTGTGATGGCTTTCGCTAACTCCATTGAGTGATAAGCATCACAAAGTTCTTGATGGCATGCGTTTATTAATGCATTTTCAATCATCAATGAATTAAGGTTGGTCTACAATTGAGTGGTTGTCTATTGCAAGACTTGATAGTGATTTCCTAATGAAACGAACTCTTCATGAACTTCAGAAATGCGCTACCTATAGTGGATGATGAAAATAATGATGGTGTGCTAAAAAATGCATGTTGTGTGGTGTGTAATGTAGGGGGGATAGGGGTTGGGTGAGAGAGTGTGGATGTTGTGGTGATACTGGAGAAGTGTGTGGATGCGAGTGGGTGAGTTGTGGAAGTGGACATGAGTGGGGGTGCGATGGGTGGTGAAATATCCATGTTGCTAGGGGTTTTCTCTAGTGAACTGATGGTGAATAGTGGCATGATTGTGGGTGATTGTGTAGGTGTAAACACTGGATTGACAAAGGTTGATGAGTATGTTACATGATAAGGTTCAAACATTGATTGGTGAATAGGAGATGGTTGTGGTAGTGTGGCAGGATTGGGGTGTAACACAGATGAAATATTAAATGGACTCTGTGGGGTGAATAAAGGTTGTTGGGGGAAGGGGATAAATGAAATAGAAGGAGTTAGGAAGGGGTTAACAAGAATTGATAGAAAAGTTGAGGTGGTAATGAATGTGGGTGGTGTGGTGGATGGTGTAAGAGAAGGAGGAACTGTTCTTGGGGATACTATATTGGAGATTGGGGGGTTGAGTGAAGAAAAGATAGGGTGCCCAAGTGAAATTGGATGTACCGATGATTGGAGGGTGTCATGTCCACAAATATCCTTACTTCTTGTTGACTGGAGGATTGGGCTTCGATTGGTATGCGAATGTATTCACCAGGCCTTGACATAATCAGACATGTCGAGGGTCAAACTGTGGTAGGCGCTTTCAGAAACGTAGCGCTTCAATGGTGCCCACTCCTTGAACTAATTCGTTAAAAGCATTGACAAAAGAAGTTTCAAATCCACTATTTGTTGATTCTTGTTCTAGAATCTATTTATTTTGTTGTTCTGTTATTCGACTCCTCTCCCAAACTGCTTGCATGTGCTTGTACAACCTTTGGATCGCAATAGTGTATGCTGTTGCCTCGGAGGTGTCATCCTCTTTGGTGCTTATGTCACCTTGTGTCTTAGTTTGCTGAACCTCTTGGCCTTGTTGATCTTCAACCTATGATTCTTGGCTCTGTTGACTCTTATCGTCTTCATCATCATCCTTTGTAACCGTTCTATCATCCCCATCTGAGCTAGACATAGCTTGGTCACCCTCATGTTTTGGTGGGGAGCTAGGATAGCTTGAGTGTTCGTACTCTTGGGAGAAAAATTGAGCTTCTGAGAATTGAAAGTCACTTGAAAAAACGCCCTACATTTCGAAGTCAAATGTGGCATTAAGTGGCTTTGCCTCTAAGTTAGGTATAGGGAAAGCAAATGACTCGGTGTCGATAGTAGTTGTGGCTTCTCTTGCTTCTATAGCTGCAATAGTCGTGGTGGTCACTATAGTTGCTTGAGAGATTATAGTTGCACTCAAGGTTTCTTTAGATGTGATTGTGCATGACAGACGGATTTTGATGGGAGGAACTGCCATGGGAGGTTCTGTAGGTGATTGCTAGGGTGATGGTTGAGGGGAGGGTGAAGCAGGTACTTGTAAACATGAGATTGTTCCCCTCATTCACTTTCCAAGTCTTGACTTGGGTGTTCTACGAGATTTGGTAGCTCCTTTAAACCTTTTTAATTCCTCACTAGACATGGCTCGCTTGACAGGGATGTCATAGGCCAAGCACATATATACTATCCTTGTAATTGCACATCAGCCATGAATGACCCTCTTTCTCATCCAACTCTGGTTTTCCAAATATAGGTATTCTTGGATCCAACTGGCTAGATCAATAGTCTTGGGCTCAATATTTTCTAGATATAACCCAAACCATATGTGTTTTTGTGCCAATGTGAAACAATCTTGTGCAAGGAAGGCAAAATGCTACATGCATACTTGTAGTGGCTTCGACAATTCAGGTGTAATTGCTGAAATATTAGCCCACTTCAAAATATATCCTTTTTTCATAGGTTTAGGTATGATCTTTTCCCTTTTTGTTGGCATGTGTGTGCCATGAACTTTCAATGCAGCCCTGATGAGGTCTGCTGACAGATAAAACTTTTTCAAGGGTGGGTTTGCAACTAAAGATGGCAATATGAATGTACCCGGAAGCTTATTCCTGACGAGTGGTTATAAAGTGGTGACCAGATAGTAGCAGCGATGAAAATTAGGTTTGGGAAGGGGTGCACTCAAATATTCTGTGAATCTTGCCCTTGCCCAAATTGGTCATAATTCCTCTGAAATCCGAAGAGCTTCAAAATCCCGAGAGAAGAATTGATATCTTCCCCACGTGTCACTACGAAAGCACAAAGTTGCATCGTAAATATGCTCTACATCAACCAAAAGTCATGTTAATCTCTAGAACCAATGGGATTTGCTATATACTTTCTCTATCCTTCCCATGGGAGGATCATCAATCGGCATTGGCCCCACGAAGTCCTAAAATGCCAAATGTCTCATTGAAGGGTGGGCCTCTACCAATAGGTTCTCAAAATCCACTGTTGGCATGTCGATGCCAGCACCTGAAGATCCTTCAACTTGCATTGTGACCTTGAGTGCTTGTGTACAATATCTACTACAAAAGAATATCACATTAGTATGGAAATTAACTTTGATCCCAATAAAGTGAGATCGCAATCCCTTTCCATAATTGATGTGTAGCCCATGTATCATTGTGTGTGGGGTGATTGGCATGTCGGTAGACTGCCTACAAGCATTGAATAAATGCATACATTTCCTTTCATGAGAGATGTCGTCACAATTATTAGTGAGTTAGTAGGGGTTGTTTTTACAAGGATTAAGGGTTAGTAAGTGTTTACAAGGATGAAGGTTAAGTATTATGAGGTTTCATACTATACAATGGGGTGTATGGAGGGCTCTGGAGGTTTTTGGCACCCATTTCCTAAGGCTTGGTGAATGAACATGGTTCCTTGGATAAGATACAAGAGATGGATTTAGAGGTGATAAGGCAAGTGAGTGGTGTGATTTCAGAGGGATGGATATTACATGGCTTGGTTTCTGAGCTACAAGACAAGCCTTGGGTGCCCAAATTTGAGTGGTGTTGGTTGTGGCTGTTAGAGTCTTCTTAAGCACCCAGATTTGTCGAATTCTCATCAATGGAGAATGTCTAGGTGATTTGGAGCAGTGAGGTTGATTCTGCTTTGTCTTGACTTCTTGTCCTAGATGGTCGATGATTGCTGAGCTTTGGGTACCCATATTTGCTTGTTTCACATTGCCTTGGTATACTTGTGTTGCATCCAAGGGGTAGTTTGGAGTGGTTGTTAGTAGGGATGTTCGATTCATGGTTGACTTTCCCAAGGTGGTAGTTGAGAGGTCTAGTGGACACTCTACTTTGGAAAAGAAGGGAGCTCCAACACTTGCATGACCTGCCCATTAGGAGGTGAGGCATTTTGCACAACAGATCTAGGCAAGCATGCAGAAAGTGTGGAGGGTGAACCCAAGGAGACTATGGTCCCCATTTGTCCACTGATGGTGCCCATCTGACCATTAATTATCCCCATTTGCCCAACGATCATTGCCAAATGAAGGATTTTCCCAAGGATCTTACATTCCTCCTTCACATTCATTACCTTGGGGATGGGGTTACTTTCCTCTGAGAGGGCATGGTTAGGGAGCTTAAGTGGTATTACTTGCTACTGGCCTGCTATCCTAAGCTGAAGAGAGCATTTTCTAAGATTCAAGTCCATTGAGTGATCATATAACCAATCTTGGCCAAGAATGAGTGGTTCTATCCGGCCATCATCATAACAAACTAGGAGCCTCACCATCAAGGTTACATCTTCTATGAGGATAGGAAGGTCCACCTCACCCATGCATAGGGTTTCCATGCCTCCTAGCCCTATGAGATATGTCTCTATAGGACACATTTCTAGTCCTAGGTCTTGATAGTGAGACCACCTAATTGCACTAGTTCCAGCTCCTGAATCAGTTAGCACCCTAATCTCCTTGAGAGCATTATCTTGCCCTAGCCTAACCGTAATGAATGGTCTCTTATCCACTATATTAGGATATGCAGTTAACTTTGTTTGACACATTTCCATAGGATATCTGGGGGCTTCTCTGTCGATACATAGGGTTACCTGGAGACCTTTTATTTAGTTATAGTGTTCTCTTCCTAGTCCTTGTCTTCTTAGCTTCATACATTTAATGCATTCTAAGGCCTCTGCCTGAGCTTCTTTTCTTATTCTATTCTCTTCATCTTTGTGTTTCTTTGCCAACATGAGTCATCTAAGCATATCCTTGATGAGAGGTTCTTGATAAAGCTTGACTCTACAACCACTAATATAGTTAGGCATTACCTCTCCTTTTAGAGTGGCTAATTGTACCGCTTCACTAGTTGAAATCCTGTTTATAACCATGTTTCTCTAGCTTCGGTGCATGTTAATTCAGCGTATAGACTAAGACTAAATCTCCCTCCTTCAAGACTTTGTCCTTCACATGTGCATTGAAATAAGCTTTTTGTATCTTCTTGGCTGCATATATGTCTGCTGCTGCTCTCAGCCTAGTTTCTCCTAATCATTCCAAGTCCATGAACCTTGATGATAACTCATGGCTAGTCCATTGATGCTCTTGTGCAACCTTAAGGGTGGGTATCAAAAAATCCAAGGAAAGCACTGTATTTTGACCAAAACCATCTGAAAGGGAGTTGCATTGAGTGCGGTCTTGTAGGCCACTTGATATGCCCAAACAACGTGATGTAACTGTTTGTCCCAATCTGAGCATTTATTATTTACGAGTTTAATCAGTGGATTGCAAAGGATCTTGTTAGTACTTTTTGCCTGTCCATTGGCCTAAGGATGATATGGTGTGGACTTCTTGTGAATCACCATAAAATGTTGTAACAAATATTCAATGGATTTGTTTACAAAGTGAGTCTCTCTATCACTCACTAGCTCTATAGGTAATCCATACCTTGTAAAGACATTCACAAATAAGAATTTTGCAATCATGTTGTTGAGAAAAGGGGAACAACAACCCTAACCGCCTCACATGGAAGTGAGAGGTTTCTCCAAGTTGGGGCAAAGAATGAGAGGAGAGGTTCACCCATGCTCATGGACCAATGGCAACAATGGCCAACGTCACAAGGAGCAAAGGGGAACATCCTCCCAACCATGCACACACACATGCAAATCCAAACACCAAGACCAACGCCATTGCACACAAGGAGGCAAGAGAGTAACAAATGACACCTTCTTCCATTACCAAAATGGAGGCCAAGGCCATGGCCAAGGGACCTCCTCTTTACAAGAAATAGCCTCTATTTATAGGCTCAGCTCATTCTCCCATGTGCTCTTTTTGACTAGTCAAAAAGGAGCACATGCTCATATCTCTCTAGATCTTTTCAAATATTCCTTCCAACCACTCTCTTCAATACAAAAATATGCGTGGCAAAATCTACGTGGGAAATATGGATGTGTGCAAAAAGAGGTTTTATTTGAAAAGGCTTCCATACCATAGACTAGGGGAATTATCAAAAAGGGGTTTTAGGAGAGTGTTCATATGGACATCTCCTAAATACAAAAAAGAGATATTTTTATGTGAGCTAGAGGGTGCCATTGCATGAGGAAATTGTGTTGTGGGCAACCCTTATAACAACACCCTCCTCCTCCTAGACTTTGTCGTCCTCGACAAAGCTAAGAGAGAAGCATATAGTGCCGAACTGGTCCAAGTTTGGAGTCCTCAACTCTTCAAATATGCGGCAGTTCCAATCTGAATTTTGCAAGGCTGCAAATCTTTTGAATCAGCAAGCCGTCTGCCTTCAAATCTCTAATCCAGCAATGTTGAGCGACACAATCCTCTGGGGAGGCAGTCATCCCAGCATGTATCCAAATTTGTAAGTCTTCAAGTCTTTTTGGCCTGCAATGCTGAGCGACACAATCCCCCTGGGGGGGCAGTCAGCCCAGCCTCCTTCCAATGCCTTCACTCAAAGCTCCAATACCTGAAAATTAATCATACACAACAAGTAGACTGATTTTTGAAAAGAAGCAACAAAAAAATGTTAATTCCATTTTTAGTTTCCACTTCAGGGGGCATCCATTGCCACAAGACTTGCTCTATTAGAGAGAAGTCTGTATGAAAAACCGACTTGCTCCTGCGAAGAAAAGAAAAACCATATTCCCAAAACAAGGAGCCCTTATCAAGACCATGAGTGTCTGTCCCTTATGTCTCCATGATTCCATACTCTGTTATTTTCAAGTGAGAGTGGGACTTTTTGCAATGTAAAGCATGAGATGAATGTAGCCAATGGTCCTGCCATCATTTATACTAAACTTCTAGTTAATCAAGCTTGCAACTTAACATGAGTGTTCTGTGCTCATAAAATCAATAGACAATAATGCAACTTTATGAGTCCTATCATCTTACAAGCATTCATGAGATTCAAACAACTTATCCAACACTATTCCTGCAAAGCACAGTAGCAAATCATCTATAGGAGGTAAGGAGGATCAATGTTCTAAATATGTTGGCCTGCAATGCAAAGCATAAGCCTTAAATGAGCTTTGTGAAACTAGAGAGTTACTTCTCTAGCAAAAAACAATCACTCATTTATGACTCCACACTTAAGTCAGTACTCTCAATCCTCCATGTGCATGTTCTCCTGCAAATATCTTTTAAAGAATACATGCTTACATCATGAAGAGCATTATGAAGTATAAGCGTTATGCACCCAACCTAGGAATTTTACTAGAGGCAGCCACTTGCATTAATAAAGAATGGAATCAGAAGAGCAGCATTAACAAGTAGCAAGAGTTGTGTAGTTCTCATTCTTTCAAACCTGTAACACTCAAAATCAGAGGAATTGAATACAGAGTAAGCTTCTTATTTAAAGATCAGCAAAAAAGAATTCAATATCCACAGAAGCTCTTTAATCATCATAAGGGACGGTTTCCCTAAAAAATCATTATGCACCAGTTACGTACATTCTTGCAACTTTTACACCATATAATGCCTAGATATTAGGTGCCAAAAGGAATCAACACTATTCAAACTCAACATGTATATTCCTCCTTGGTGAGGCACCAAAACATATAGATTGGTAGACCAATGGGTAGCTCTAAAAAGGCACCCTCCTCCTTCCCTTGATCATGTCACACTCAGACACAAGACAAATTGAGCTCAAATTTAAGATACTTTTCTTTAAGGAGATCATCATAAAAAAAACGAACCCAACACTCCCAACAGTTGTCTTTCAGTTGTATTGCAAAAATCATCCTATTTCCTAGTTGCATCTTCTCAAGTGTTGCAAAAAATGTGTAGGGACGCCTCAGATTCCCTTCCTGCATTTCTGGTATTTCTAGATAGCAATGAGCATGGTCCCCCTGTGTATCTGAAAAAATAGCTTATTGAAGAGTAGTACAGTCATAGAACATCTTAGTAGAGATTTTGGCCTCCTTCCAATGGATGTGTGATGTACCAACCGATAGCCTCTAAAACGCCTTCTATTACCCAAAGAATATAAACTTCAAGCAGTTTAATCACTTTTGATGTTCTAAAGAAGAGAAACAACAAATCCCTTGGTCTGGATAACAAAAACAGAAACTGCACACAACATTTAGACAAGGCAAAGGACCTATTGCACACAGAAAGGCATGAGAGAGATGATTCCTGTATTGGTCCTTGAAAATAAGCTGCAATGATGCAAAGGTGTCAACCTAATGTTAGAAACTGGTAATCATAAAGAGAAGATACCCAAGGTAAGGTTTCCTGATTGTCATATGCATTGTCCAAAACTATCATTTGATTCAGTTTTCAAATAATAGATCATGTTTTTAACCCAAGTAAGTATGTTCATCATCTTTCATCTGGCAAAACAGCATCTAATAACAATTAGCCAAGAATCATTTCAGAATTTTGATTTTCAAAAATTAATACCCCTTGTTGCCAAAAAATCTGTGAAGCGTGACTATCTAGGGGGAGAAGTGAGAATCTAAATTTCTTTCAGACATTACTGGCCATCATCCTTCCAAAGAACATTGTACAACAAGAAAAGGTAGTATTTTATGCAAATTTCAAGATTTCCCTTAATCACATATGATTCATCTACCAATACTTCCTTGCTCATCATGGTCATCGCACTTACAAGAATTTCAAGCCTCAATCAGCACGAGTATGTGTGTGGATCGCCTGGGAACTGGCAACATCATCTTATGGTCAATGATGTATCATAAGACCTAGGGGCTACCATTTGCAAGCCTTCACTGTAAAAATTACACCCTTTGAAAACATGATATCATGTGAAACAAAAAGTCGTGTTATAGCTTCCAAGTGTTGGTAGGATATGTGAGCATAACCCTAAGAGTAAGAAGGCCACAGAATACTTCACTTTAACAAAGGGCTCCTTGACCTGATATTGCAAAAATAAAGAACATGAATAAACCACCAGTATCAGTAGTTCTGGTCCAACCTGCCATACGAAATAACGGTCAGGCAAGCCTAAAGAAACTCCGGATGTGAACTCCAGCCTTGCACATATGTCATTATCATAATCCATTAATAGTGAACAATACTCCAAAAATTCATGTGGTTCGACCAATCACCTGCAACCATCTTTTAGAGAATACATGCTCACATCATAAAAGAACGTTTTGTATTATGCACCCAATGTTCCCTATATTTAACTCATTGTCATGAAGTACACTGAGATGACCACACCAATTAGATCAAAGCAAGTGTAAAAATGAGGTCAATCATGTACCCAGTTATTCCAGAAATATCTACTTGAGGTAACAATAGCAGTATTGCAAATTTTCATAAGCAGAGACATTTACACAAGTGTATAGCATGACTATCACACATAGGATGTGGAACCCTCAAGTTATCCAGAATCTTGTTGATTGTGAGGTTGCTTACCTGCAACCTGTCATAACATGATCTTCAGAGTAGAAATGTGGGACAAATCTTGAGTCAATAGATGATATGGTAATCAGACAAAGAAAACAAATCATTAGATTCACCCCAACTCCACAGATGTGAGAGAAGTGGATTGCTGAATGCTCTGAAAACATCTTGCAAACATACAATATGACTGCGTTTCAAAGAACACTAACCATCAAAAAGCAATTGTACCAAGGATTTCAAACATAGTATCTATCCATCCTGGTTGTGATAACAAAAACATACATAACATAACATCTGAACACACAAGAAGGTAATTAACTTACAATTGTAGTAGCTTCCTCCAACTAATGCAAACACTCAGCTCTTTTTAAAGTATCCATTCAACCAGATTCAGTCAACCAAAACCCGACCAATGATAAGCACAAAACAACTTGTTACAATCCATGTCTTGCACACCTGCAGTGAACCTGAAAAAGTTCATAAAATCTTGCAAGACCTATGGCAGCCATCAAACCAAGGCCACCATTCGAAGGTAAGGGGTATGGACCTTCTCCACGACCTAGGGCCGCCACAACCTTCTTATCAAATGATACATCAAAATAAAAAGCACAAGTGATTTATACCAATCCAGAGAGAATAATATAAACGGGCATGTAATTTCGTATTCATGTATCGACCTTTTCCATCAAAGAAGACAATACCAAAAAAGCCATTCCTTTTCAAGGGGTGAAAGCCTTAGAAAATGAATCCAAACCCCTGGTTTTATGTCAATGGACCTCAAGTTGTTTCGGCAATCAATGAGCTGGAATACTTAGTCAACCCAATGTGCCACATTGCCCAAGATGTAACCATAAAATGCAAGGGCATCACAAACCTATGAGCACACAATGAGACGGAGTAGTATCAATGCGGTAGAAGCTCTCTACTTATATCATCCAGAGAAGGGAAGTAAAGACACTTGAGCTATAAGAGCAAAACATAGAATGCAATATGATTTATCATTCAACTGCATGCTTCCCCAGTTATGTGCTCAAATCATATGCATGTATGACATAGATCACACACGATTGTGAGTCGGGAGGGAATTTAGTACCTTCTACCACTGTCATGGTGTTCATTCCCTTGATCTAAATGAGTGATATGGACATCGACTTGGTGAAAACAACACATTCGATAGTGCGCGAGTGACCATAATGCACGCAAAGATTTTTAAGGACAATAAGTGAGGAGGGAATGAGATAAACTCAAAAGAGCCTTTAATGTCGTAGACATTCTTTGGTTAGGTATAGACACAACCCCTGAGAGTAATCAAAAAGACATCGTATCCTAGTGGGCACCAGGTTCCCTTGGAAGTTGCAATGGACCAAGCTTTTCCATAGATAGTTCGGCGTTCAACAGGTGTGATTAGGCATGCGTGGTCAGGCCGAGCATCCTTCGTGTGAAATTCAACTTTAAACGGCTTCTCCAAATGTTTCCTTCTGCCCACCATATGTAGCAGACCCACTGTAGTGGCAGTCGAGGGAAACATGAAGAGAAGACCATTCAAGAGAGCTTAATAGAGCTCCGCTTCTCAAAGGCAGAGCCGACCAGAAGGAGCACACAAAGCTAGTGTTGGAGAGAAGGGAATCCGCACATAAACTTCAACCTTGCATGCCTGGAGGAGCAGAACACCTTTTGGGTATAGCAAGCATAGATTACGCACATACCTATAAAGCAAAACATCCAAAGCATTCGACTATGAAACAAGAGACAAAAACATCCGTCTTGAACTTATTTAGCTACAACGTTTGTCACATGTAGTATGTATTAGAAGCATTCCTTCTTTCCCAGCGATCTAGAGCACACAAGGAGCCAAGGCATAGCCCATACAATAGAGAAGATTTGCAAGGCATGACATAACATTTTGCAAGGAAGAGGATGTGAATGTTGTTTTTTCAATCGTCTACCCGCAACCTGAGGGCCATGTTCATGGTCAAACAAAGACAGAAGCACCATGATTGGGTGAAGGAGCAACATGAGGCAGATGCACATACGTAGTCGCCAAACTGATATTGCCTTGTGTATCGTAGGAAGTGCTGATCATACGCGCCAACAAGTGGTGGGCAACCTCTGACCGCATACACCCAAGAGTTCTCAAGAAAGAGCACCCGAGCATTGAGAGTTTCCATGGTTCGCTAAGAAGGGATGTATTGAACTGAAAAATAGTGGGAAGGAATGGAGCACAAAACAGAGAACAAACTGCCACGCCCATAATCATGAACAACACTTTAGACAGAAGGGGGATCTGCAAGCACGCATGTTGCCATAACGGAACTTAGGGTCCTGGAAAACGCAGTTACAAAAAAATAAAAAGGTGCCTATAGCAAGGATCAACCCACCGCATGACCCGCAGGCACAGAGCTTAGCCTTACAACAAGAAAGAGATGAAGCTCAACACGAGCTTGTCTCAGTTGCAGGCCGATGAACCCGGGTGCACTGCACGAGACCCAACCACCGCATCCGAGGGGAGACAAGAAGCTCAACCCCCTAGCGTGGCTGCACAGTGACACAGTGAGGGAGCCAACAACACGGTCGATGCATGGAGAGAGGAAGGAGCTTACCTCTCTCAGCGAAATGAAAGAGGAAGAGGAGTGGGATGATGCGCGCTCAGATGTAAAGGCTCCATGTCTTCCTTACATGTTAGGTAGAAATCAAAACCTCATGATGGATGCTCAACTGTGTTAGCCATATGGCTGCCAGCGCCCAAGATAGGCTCCCCAAGAGTTTTAACGCACGTACAATTCAAGAAGCATCCAAGGATATTTGAGAATTCAAATGGGGAAATGGGATCAATTCGTGGGGTTTGAAGTATCCAACTTCGGGATCTCATTCCCTTTTGTTGTGTGGAGTTTTTTTGAAAACAAAATGAATAGAAGGAAGGTGGAAAAGAAAAGGAGATACTCCCATCCTTCTACCCAATGCAACCACTCATTTCAAGAAACGTCAGTGATGGGAAAGTGATGCCAACATGAGTATAGGACTGTGTAAGTGAGAGAGAAAAAGAGAGAGAGAAGAGGGTTTAGGGGATGTTTTTGTGCATCAAACAAAAAAAATTGAACTAAAACTACTCAAAAATTAAAGAAAAGAGGTTCCCTAGGCCAACCAAAGGCCACACGTATTCATCCTTCTCCAAGTGTCAAGGTGCATCTCACGAAGTATGGACACGCAAACTTGGAAAAACCAACGGCTAAAGGCCGACGTCCCCGGCAACGGCGCCAAATTGTTGAGAAAAGGGGAACAACAACCCTAACCGCCTCACATGGAAGTGAGAGGTTTCTCCAAGTTGGGGCAAAGAATGAGAGGAGAGGTTCACCCATGCTCATGGACCAATGGCAACAATGGCCAACGTCACAAGGAGCAAAGGGGAACATCCTCCCAACCATGCACACACACATGCAAATCCAAACACCAAGACCAACGCCATTGCACACAAGGAGGCAAGAGAGTAACAAATGACACCTTCTTCCATTACCAAAATGGAGGCCAAGGCCATGGCCAAGGGACCTCCTCTTTACAAGAAATAGCCTCTATTTATAGGCTCAGCTCATTCTCCCATGTGCTCTTTTTGACTAGTCAAAAAGGAGCACATGCTCATATCTCTCTAGATCTTTTCAAATATTCCTTCCAACCACTCTCTTCAATACAAAAATATGCGTGGCAAAATCTACGTGGGAAATATGGATGTGTGCAAAAAGAGGTTTTATTTGAAAAGGCTTCCATACCATAGACTAGGGGAATTATCAAAAAGGGGTTTTAGGAGAGTGTTCATATGGACATCTCCTAAATACAAAAAAGAGATATTTTTATGTGAGCTAGAGGGTGCCATTGCATGAGGAAATTGTGTTGTGGGCAACCCTTATAACAACACATGTGTACATCATTCTTTTTGTTAGCCTTAACCTCTACCCATTTGGTGAGATAATATGTTGTTATGATGATGTATTCAACATGATTACCTTGAACAGGGGTTTAATGGGTCCAACAAAATCTATTCCCCACTTAGAGAATGCACGTCCTCCCATCATGGGTTTTAGTGGCATCTCATCTCTGCGAGTTGGAAACTGAGCTCTTTCAAAAACATCACATCTCTTCACATATGTATGTGCATCCATATGAAGAGTAGGCCACCATAGTCTTGAGAATAATATGGCCTTAATTATTCGATCGAGGCCAAAATGACCACCTGCAACACCCTGGTGTGTAGTCTCTAATATGCTCAGATAGTCACTCTCATGAACACACTGTCTCAGATATCCATCTGTTGCTCTAGTACGATGGTAAGCACCACATTAAGAAGCTCCACCTCCTTAATGTCAATCTGGGAAAGAGATAGGAGTCATATGAAGATCGTGAATGTGAGATGTAGTGAGAGTGAAGGTGGCAAGCATAGAGACGCACACACACATACACACACACAATGAAGAGACAAGGAAGACACAATGGAAGATAGGAAAAATAGACTCTATTACTTAAGATCTCAATTACAAGCTCAAAATAGCTCTAAGCTCTCTTTATAGTTTTTTGACTAGTTTTGACCGATTTCACATCTAGTGATTGTCATAGTTAAAAAATAAGTTCTAGTTGCTATTTGAGGGTCTAAATGAGGTCTAAAAATAGCCAAAATTGGTAGGCTCATTCTACCTAATCTCCTCAATCTTGACGACTCCTCGACTTGCAAAAATGGAGCATATAATTACAAAAGTGGTTGTTCTATGTTACATATGATACAAGAGTGATGAAAATCACTATTGAGGGTTTTTGAAAAAGCAATAAAAAACATATTTCTTTTGAAAAAATAATCTGCTTGGCTCCCCACTGCTTCGTTGTAATCCACCTTCACGTCGTCTGTGCCTTTGGCTAATGCCAACACCCCCTCCCTCTCACTTCTGTCATCCTCGATAGAACCTTGTTGTGGGGTCTGTCGGATATAGTTTTGTAGGAGGTCATGAGCGAGGGTGTGCTCTGAAATGCGAATACCTCTTGCAAGATCTGCTTCAAGTTTTTCCCAATCTATGGGTTGAGTTTCATCAGGCGACGCAAGTCGATAGTGTGTGGAGTACACCAGTTGTTCATAGGCAAATAATTGGAGTAGGTGTGTGGGCCTGCTTATGAACACCTCTGAATGGTACTCCCCAAAGCCGGTAGTAAACATCTCTTCAAATGTCATTTTATAGCATGCCCGTAAATACTTGATTCGATAGTGCCATGCATAACACACCCGGAGCGATGGTGTCGTGCTCATATCATACGCTAAGTCTTGATTACCATGCTCAAATCCCGGGGGTGTTAACATGCGGTGCTTTGACACGACGGAAGATTTTAAAAACAGAACATCATGTCAAATACTTTGACAGTCATATGCGCGGCAACATCATCCATGCGGCGTAAGCGAGGGAGCCAATGGCGAATCGTTGCCATCATGTATCCTACTGTGGGTGGTCCGTGGGGTGGCATGAAATAGGGGTAATTAAGTCAGTCCTAGCACTGCTTATTATTTTGCACTTTGATTGCGAAGGCCTTCCAGGGGCGGCGTCTTGGTATCGGTCCCCAACATGGGTTATACTTTAAATGCAGGGGTGCCTTGACCCATGTGCTCATCATTTCTAGATATTGCCATAGTAATTCCTGACACCAAGTTGGTTGAAAGATTTCTCCGCTCTGTGCTTCCGGTGGCAGGTCATCGGGCTCACACTGAGTTACATGTGAGGGTTTCTTGCCTGTCTCCTTTTCGATCGCCAATTGGTATTTTGCCATTAGCATGAAATACGACTATGTGCCTAAATGGGGTGGTGAAATGGATGAGATGAGAGTTGGTGCAGTGGGTGCCGATATGTCCATGTCACTTGACGTTGTGTCGAGTGCGGTGCCTTTGAAGATTGGAGTGATAGTGGGTGCTTGAGTGGGTGTGAATATAGGATTTACAAAGGTCTAGGAATAAATTACAGACTCGGTTTCTCGTATTGCTTGGTGGAGAGGAGAGGAGAGAGGGAATGCAGTGGGGAGGGGAGATGAGATGGGTGAGAAGGTCATGGGAGGGGGAAATGGGAATAGGGGTCTAGGAGGAGTGGGGAAATAAGGAAAGGATGGAGTGAGGAATGGGTTGGGTGGAATGGTGGGAGCTAGGGAAGGGAGGATAGGTGGGAGGGTTGCAGGAAGAGTTTGTGGGGTCGAGGCAACTATGGATTCTACTATAGCACCATCGAGAAATGTGGATGGTTTTAGAAGGGTAGGGTGTACACGAGAGACTGGAGGGGCGAGAGGTGAAAGAGGAGCAGGTGTAGCAATGGGTACTTTGACAATAGTAGTTGTATTTACAGTAGAAGGGTGAGGTGGGGAATCAATCACAATGGTTGCTTCTTCAATAGGGTTTTTTGGGAGGATTCGTGCTTTTCTGACCTAGTGTGAGGATTGGCATCCATTGGTATGCAAATATACTGACCCAATTTTGATAGCAAGCGGACTTGTCACGGGTCAAACTTTGGTAGTGGTTTCCTCTGCAAATAGTGAAGTGCTTCATTGGTTCCGACCGGTTTAACCAAATCTCTGAAACCTTGAATGTAAGCTTCTTCGAATCCTCCTGTGGTGAGTTCCTATTCTACAATCGCTTGACTTTCTTCTTCTGAGAGTTTTCTGCGCACCCAGGCTACTTGCATGGTGCAGTATGGTTTCTTGATTGCTAACGTGTAAGCACCTGCCTCAAACGTGTCATCTTCATGCGTACTTGTGTCACCTTGTGTCTTAGTTTGCTGTTCTTGTTCGTCATTCTGTTCATCTTCTTGAGACTCATGGCTATCCTGACTGGCTTCATCATCACCATCTTCATTGTCCGTTTCTGTCCTCTCTTCTTCGGAGGTGGAGACTACTTGCTCGTGTGGTTGATTAGGGGGTGTGGTAGGGTAACTGGGACGTTCATACTCCTGAGAGAAAAATTGTCCTTTAGCATCATGCATTTCAAAATAAAAAAAAGTGCTCGACAAGTCCTTGTTCTCGGAGGCTGTAAGCGTGGTCGCCAGGTAGTAGCATCTATAAAAATCCGGTTTGGGTAATGGGTCACTTAAGTATTCCATAAAACCTGCTCTAGCCCAAACGTGCTTCAACTCTTCTGTATTTTGGAGCTCTTCAAACTCTCTAGAGAAAAATTGATACTTGCCCCACTTGATACTGTCAAAAGTCAGCGTGGCATAAAAAATGAAGTCTGCATCCGCTAAGGGTCCTACTAAACCTTGGAACCAATGTGAATTACGATGAACTTTTTCAGTGTATCCCCTAGGAGAGTCACACTAGTCTGCATCAAAAATGAAGTCTGCATCAATCGGCATTGGTCCTGGGAATCCTTGAAATTCAGGTGGTTCAGACGTAGGATGCGGTTCTGCCAGTAATTCGCCAAAATTGACCACAGGTGCACTAGGGCCAGATGCAGATTGTCCTTCTGTCTGCATGATGAGTGATGTGAATGTGGAGAAGATATGCTACAAAAGATTAGCACATTAGTATGGAAATTAATCATGATCCCATTAAAGTGAGACCGCAATCCCTTTCCATAACCGATGTGTAACCCGTGTAATCAAGTGTTGTGAGATGGTTTATGCAATGATTTTTTGCAAAACTAATGCATGTCTCTAGATACCTACATGCTTTAGATAGTGCATACATTGCTTGATGAGATGTTATTACAAGTGATGTTGGGTTAGTGTAGATGAGTTTATACAAAGTTCAGTTGTGAGTGAATTATTACAAGGGAGTTGGTTATTGGGGATGGGATTAATGTTATACAATTCGTCATGCAAAGGCTTCGTGATACATTTTGGTATCTATCTCCTAATGGTGGTTGAGTAGGTGGTATGTTTTTGCTGAGGGACAAAAGGTGATATCGAATGTTGTGGTATCGATGGGTGAAGAGATTTCTGAGGGGTATATGTTACATGGCTTGAGTGTTGAGCTATAATACACTGTTTGGGTACCCATATCTGCGTGGGTGTGGGTTGTTTTGTTAGGTACTTCTTGGCTATCCAAATCTATCAAAGTTTCGTCGAAGTTGAAGAAGGTAGAGGAGATGTTGAATATTGCCTCTGATTCCGCTGAAACTTCAGGAGTGAAATGATATAATGACAATTCAGTGGATAGAATGAATGGCTTCCACTATCATCTCCCCTCAAACCTGTGAGAATTTGTCTTACCAATTTGTTCTCTTCAATGTCTTCATCAACTACTCCTAATGCATCTGCAATATCCTTCATCCTTGCTACATAATCAAAAATAGATTGAGAAGCCTTCTTTTTGAATGTGGTGAACTCTACCCATAAAGATGTCTCCCTTGACTTTGTAGTGTTTTGGAAATGCTCTTCCAAAGCATTCCATATGTCACTCGCACTTTTGAGTCCTCTAATGTGAGGTAGTAAGTAATCATTGACTCCCATGTAGATAATGCTCCTTGCTTGAGCATCCTTCTTCATCCATGTCTTCAAATCTGAGAGTTCTTCACTAGATGGAACACTAGGATCTCTAAATTCTGGTTTTTCTTCTTCACCTATGATGTATCCAATCAGGTCTTTGCTCATAAGATGAGCTTCCATCCTCATTGACCAAGCAGGATAGTTCTCTCTGTCCAATTTCTCTATCTGAAGAGAATCTCCCATCCTTTCTTCACTTGTGCAATATATTCTTCAAGCTTTGTGAATAATGAATGTACCTTTAATTCGAATATATTTCCTTTTGATCCTCTTGATAGCTTTCAGGCCTCCATCTCTAGCTTTCACTTCAAACTTTCACCTTTTGAATCTTCAAAGATTGATTTTTGTATATCTACAATAGTCGAGGTCCTTCTTTTCTTCAAATCTGATGATTCCTGCTCTGATACCACTGACGAAGATGATTATTCTCCAAAAGAACAAGTTATCCTTGATGTTAGAGCATCTCTATATCAAGAATAACTCATAACCCCAACCAATTTTGAAAAACTAATGCCAAATTATCAAGGCTTGAGTTAACTATGAAGAAACTCATTACACAGAAAAGTCTGCTACACTTAATCCACTCATTGACTGACCAAATGTGTAAATTTTTCAATGAAACTTTATACAAGGTGTTGAATAGCCTTTGCACATCTTCTTTAAGTTAAAAATCCTCAAAAGAATCAGTAAATCTTGAGATTTCCTTCAAACAATGTACCTATGTCTAAAACTATTCTTCTATGTAGTCGACTTTGACACCTGCAACTTTTAATGCATACTTCTCCCAAAATAGACCCCATTTATTAAAATTCTTTTAGCCACAAGTAGATTACCTTTCAAATTAAATAATGAGTGCTTACTTGCTCAAATCTTTAAACTGTGGAGGGAGATCTGTTTTAAACATTGACCATCGAGATTGCGCATGTTCCTGCCTTCACTTCTTCACATTTACACATGTAAATGTTCCTACTTAAAATTCTCTCAGTTTGATTACAATTAGACTCTCAAATCGTGACCATAGGTGCATAAAATATGAACTTATACATCTACAAAAGGAATTCTGAAATGAACAAGCATAGAAGGAGAGATGGAGAAAAGATCGTGACACAGATTTCAGAAGTTTTCTTCTATTCTCATGGAAAACATCTGATTGATGAATCTCATACATTCATCAAACATTTTTTCCTTCTACTCATCTATTCTTGTTCTATATCTCTTTTCTCATATATGTCCCGATTCTATACTAGTATATATAGGCATATATGTATGAAGGCGTCACCATTACAAAGGCATAAGTGAACTAACTACAAGCTTAATGTACATGTATATACAAGTCTTCATCTTCTGACCATGCACTCATCTTCAAGACTCAAACTTTGATCTTTGCTTTATTCTTTGACTTCAAAACCAAGGACTACAACTTCCTAAAGAGTATCCTAGCTTAGTAAGAAATTAACTTGGGGCATGATAGAATTTTTTTGGGAATTTGTGTGTTAAGACTTTCCAAATAGACCACACATGTACTTCATCATACATTCTTTAATAGAAAATGCATCTTAATCACAAAGTTATGATAGCAACAAGTACACTCAAAGACATTGAAAGTGGATGGAGATTTTAAGGTTTATAGGGAACTAGCTCATCACCATCCTCTCTTTTTTTAACAAAATGATCAAAGTATTATGGTTTCATTGAGTCTTACACAAATTCCTCCAAAACATATTGCTTCATACATAGAGTACGGACTCCTAGATATGTTTGTTGTTAATACCATATATTTAGAAGAGTTATTCCTAGAATGATTCATCAGAATGTTAGAGCTTATTTTTTCTTACGTATTAACTAAACATTGAGAGTCTGTGTTTCCAGTTTGGTAATCTTTCACCACTCCATTGAAAATTTAGGTTTATATTTGCACGAGAGAACAACATACGTATTAAGGTAATAGGCATCCAACTCCCAATTATCATCACCAGGAGTTTCTAATTCTTACCATCATGTTACCCAAATTCCCAAAGACTTCAAACTTAAATGTCAAGATTGTGTTGTACTTGAGCAAGTTCAAATATTTTCTATTGAAGGACCCTTCTTACATTATTACTTTTTTTTTATTTAGATCCATGGAAACAATAAAGTGAAATCTTTTTTTGTCCCAATCCATGGAAACATCATCTTCAAACCTTTTGAAGATGAATTAGCCAAGATTGTGTTGTGTATGAACAAGTTCAAATAATTGCAAGGTCCTACTTACATTACTTTATTTTTTATTTAGATCCATGGAAAAAATAAGGTGAAATATTCTTTTGCCCCGATTTCTTGAGGATAATTGTATGGTTGGATAACCTAGAGTGCTAAGGCTGGTGGTCTAGAGATAACAAGAGGCATCATCATAACCATGAATATCGTTAATAATTTTGAACCCTTGACAACGAGATGGTAGTAAGCTTGAATATGATAGGTTTAAACATGATTATATATTTTATTAGATTTTTAAAGAAGGTTAAAAAGTAGAGTGCATAGAGATATAGGACATTTGTGACAATTCTTGTTGTGTAGGGGAATCCATAGGGTACTCAAAAATTTGAGGTCACAACAATGAGAAATAGCATGTGTTTGTAAGCAGAGGTATTTAGAACATGTGAAGATCTTTTCTTTAATGGATGTAAGAAGTGCACTTGACCTATTGTGTGTATAAACACAAGTTAAAATATAATTTATAAAATGTTTTATTCTATGTAGAATTCAAGATTATTTTAGCTTCACAACTCAAGTGGCCACAATAGGTTGCTTCTTACTCGATTTGTGAATACTCCCTTGTACTCAACTTCACAAATCGATGTGGCCACATTAGCTTGCTTCTTAATCAACTAGGATATGCAAGATCCTCCAAGGAAAAAGCAATTACCACTAGTGGACACCCATGTATCAAAACAACCAGCCCAATCACTATCTATATAAACATGAAAGCGTGGCAAAGCATCTCTACCATAAAAGAGATCCAAACTCAAAGTGACTTTGAGATATCTAAATAGATGTTTTATTGTTTGCCAATGCTTAGTGGCATGGCTATGCATAAATTGACTCAACTGGGAAACTGCATACTATATATCCGGCCTTGTGTTACATGTATATATCAAACATCCACAACTTTTTGATAAAGAGAAGTATCAAATGCATCACCTACATCCTCAATTGAGAACTTGAATCGTGTCTCCACTGGTGTTGAGATATGCTTGCAATCGTCAAAGCCAAAACAATGAAGTAATATCTCAATAAAATTTGCTTGATGCATGATAATTCCCCCCTCAACAGATATGAATTGGGTTCCAAGATCGTACTCCAAAAGGCCAAGATATGTGACATCAAAAGTATGTTATAAATCAACCATAAGCATGTCGATTTTCTCATCACATGATCCAATTCTAAAAGAATGTTATCAACATAAAGAACAAGCATTATAAGATCAATCCCATATTATGTACATAAATTTCTTATGTATTTTTTTATAACATGCATGTGGAGCTTGCTTAAGTACATACAAAGCCTTGCACAAGAAAAAAACCGTATGTTCTTAAACTTTCATGGCAAATCCAAGAGGTTGCTTCATATAGACTGCTTCTTGCAAATTGCCATTAAAGAAAGCCATTTTTATATCCAATTGGTGCAATCTCCAACCACAATGGGTAGCCAATGAAATGTCATAAAAATAATATTCATGCATATAGTAGGTGCAAAAGTCTCCTCATAATGTATCCCATATTTTTGCGCATAACCTTTTGCAAGCTTTGTATCGATCAATGCTACCATATGACTTCCTTTTAGTTTCATAAACCAACTTAGTACCAATGGCATTCTTACCTTTTAACAATTCACATAACTCCCAAGAAGATTTTTTTTCAATAGAATCCAATTCTAATAGCATTTCACTCATCCAATTGGAATCATCACATCCATCTTCAAAGGCGAGTGGCTCTTCATTACATGCATTTGCAATAAGAGATACATCCACAAAGTCACTTGATGCACGGAGAGAGCTTCATCTTGTTCTATCAAGTAAAGGAGCACTTAACTTGCTATCGTGCAACGTCCTTTGAAGTCAGTTTGGCATACACTATGCATCCTTCATAGACATGCATCCCTCATGTAATACATCATCAAAATGTACATCAAAGTGGTTTGAATATCATGCTGAATTTTAGCCATGTATGGCTATAAATTTTGTGAAAATTTTAGTTATATTTAGCTAGAGATTTCCAAACATATTTGGCTAGAAATTTTCAGCCATATTTGAATAAAACTTTTCAGCTCTTTGAATCTATCTGGATGATCTACATGGCCATACTCAAGCACACCACTTTGAAACAAAGGCATGATTGTATCAAATACCCCTTGCGAACTAGGTATTGGTTGAAATTTGCATTCAACTAAAAGATAAGCTGAATTTTCAGTAAATACCACATCTCCACTTACAATAATTTTATCCATAAATGGATGGTATAAGTGATAGCATTTACTCTCATTATTATATCCAACAAATATACATTACTTTGCTTCATCATCAAGTTTGAGACATTGTTGTGATGGCACAAGAGCATATGCATAACAACCAAATATGCACATATGACCAACCATTGGCTTTTGTCCATTCCAAGCATCATAGGATGTAATGACTCTCAATGCCTTTGTAGGAGAATGATTCAATACATAGTTTTCACACTTGATTGCTTCCATCCAAAATTCATATGAAAGATGCTCTCCTTTACATCATACATCGTGCCATTTCAAGAAGTGTTTTATTATTGTGCTCTACAACACCATTTTGTTGAGATGTATATGGCACTATACATTGGTGCGCAATACCTCCTTCACAAAGAAAAACATAATATTCATGTTACATGTATTCACTGCCATGATTTGTGCAAAGAGTCAAAAGCTTTTTATGTGAATCATTTCAACTGTAAGTAAAAATATTTCAAACCAAGAGAATACCCCGTTCTTTGCTTTCATATAATACACCCAAGTATGGTGTGTTGCATCATCAATGAAGGTAACAAAGTATACATGCTTACCAAATCATGAACTCTTGACCCAACCACATCCATCACTATGAACAAGTTGCAATTTTTGTGTAGCATGTGTAGCACCATCCTTTGGAAAAGGAGCACAATGCATTTTTCCAAGTATACAACCTTCACATGCCTGCTTCTAATTGGACACAAGTGTTGACAAATGAATAACCATATCCTTCTTTCGAAACTAAAGAAAACTATTGAAGTCCAAGTGACCAAAATGAGCATGCCATAAAGCCATTTTTTCCATAGACGAAGTATGTGTAAGAAAGGCATTTGAGGCAACTCTCTTATATGTATCCAAACGATACAAGCCATGATATAATGCCCCCGACATCACAATAACATTGCCATCACTAAAATCATGAACCATACATTTGTTATCAAAAAATTGTACATGAAGTCCAACCCTAGAAATAGTAGGTAACAAAGTCAAATGCTTTTTGATACGGGCTACATACAATGCATTCTTGAGAGTAACAATACCTCCATTTGTAGTTATAAGCAAGTTTTCTCCAAGTCCAATAATAGGATAAGAAGCATTATTTGCACATACATATCCTCCCTTGGGAAAAACTTTCAGCGATGTGAAAAATCTTTTGCATGAAGTGATATGTTTTGAAGCACTACTATCAAAAAACCAATCCAAATCAGCCTCATTCACAATCATATATGTAAAATGTTATAATGAATTATATTGACATGCAATAACACATGCCCAATGTAATAAAGTGATGGTTAGGAGATGGTTGATCCTCATAATGTAATAAAAACTAGTAATAAGAGGACAAGCTAAAGTGCCTATCGACCCTTCAGCTCATATGGCTTGAAACATGTCTTCTTGCTAGATGGTGGTAGATAGCAACCTTCCCTACTACATATACAATATTCTCAATTACTATGTGTATTATTTGATGACTTGGAAGTACCATACGATGTTCACTTTCTTCAATGTTGTACAATTGTGCTAGCTCGTGACAAGTGAGCCTAGATAGTCCTCAGAATCCAACACATACACTCAAGTTGTGGCTTGACTAACACATTAAAATTATCAAACCAAGAGCTAACTTGGCCAAGTGCATAGAATCATGTGCACTACTCGATGGTTAGTGCATATGCTCAAGCAAATATATCCAAGGAAGGTGTCACCTCACACCAACACCCATTACACTCGGGTATGATTTATGATACCTCCTACAGTGGTAGTACAAAAACAAAGTTTTGTCCCTACTTCAAAGTCCAAATATGGTCAACTGCAGGTTGATTTCAAAGCTCTCAATGAGATGCATCTATTGGAAGTTCTTGATTTCGAGTTTTCTGCACAAAGTTATGAGCAAAAAATGAATTATCAAGAATCACCTACCTTTACTTAATGACTCCCTACACTTCATACACACATCACAAAAATGAAAAAGGGTGAGGAAGGGGTAGATAACACATCCAAGCACACATTACATACCATAGGTATGCATATAAGTTTACAAAGAAGGAGAAAAGAAGGCAAGAAGAAGAAGTTAGAAGTTTTCTTTCTCAAGTTAGTCTCTATTATTCAAAACAAAAAATATCTTTACAAATGAATTACAAATGACTTATATACATGTGCCCTAAAATTGTTCCTTTCACATAAGTAGGCCGGAGCTTTCAGAAACTCCTTAAGAAAACTATCATTATACAAAGATATGGTACCTATTTTGGGATTATGCGACTAGAGGATTCCTCTAGTTCATTTACAAGGCTTAATATACATCCACTAGGCTTGGTTTAAAAAGAAATGGGCCTCCCTTTGAAAAAACTTTATGTGCCTTTAAGCCTCCCTTTCTACTTCTCTTGTTCTCTTCAATCTTTCTTTTCTTTAGCCTCTTAGTCTGCAAACTGCAACACTCTCCCACTCTTAGTATCTGTCGTCCTTAGACAGTCTTCATTCAGATTCTCTTGACAGGCAATTTATAGGTGAAGATTATACAAACTTTGATAAGAGGCAATCTTGCAACTGCATCAAGGAAGGACTATCTCCATTGTTGGTCTTCCAAAAGATCCCCTTTGTACTTGTGATGTTCAACCACTATGGATTGCTTCATTTTTCTTGAACATCCTATCAATTCCCGAATCTCTATGTGTACTTGTATGCATATTTAGCATGTGTGGCCCTACACGGCTTAGGGTAGTGGGTGTCTGCCTCTTTTATTATTGAAGAGTAGTTCCTTTCTTCTTTTGTCATCTTCTCTTTGTCAGTTGTAGATTTGGTTGATCTCCCTCTTCCGCATTACCATCTTTATATGAACTCCAAGCTTGAACAGATGTTACCTCATTTGTGCTCTTTGGAGGATCTTCCGCTATTATTCACAATGGTAAAGTCAACACTTCTTATTGTTCTTTGGGCTCCTCAAAATCACTATCTTCCCTAGTGTCTACACACAATATTGGTTCAAATTGTTTTGCTACTGATGAGTTAAATCATATTGTGAAGTCCATACAAGTTTGCAGTGTAATGAGTGGTGAATCCTCCTCTCCCTTTTCTTGTTCTTGTTGCTACAATGGTTGTTCATTATCATCAAGTACCTGATTTAATACCTCACGGTTTCCATCATCATTTTCATCATGTTGCAACTCTACATCTACCTGAAATTAATCTTCTTCCTCCTTCAATCCTAAATAGGAACTAGAATCATCCAAGTACAACTCAACATACCTAGATAACTGCTTCATTTGTTTTCCTTCCCTTTGTCTCTCTTTTGGCATGCTTGTTTGTCTATGATGGTGCCCGTGGACTCTGAAGGTTGACTTTTCCTTCCATGTATTCATGTGCTTGACAAAGAGCCTCTTCTAAAACTTCTTCAGTAATCGGGGGTAGTTGTGCAAATGTAGAGGTAGGTAAAACATGAGCCCTCTTGGTTGTAGACATTGTTGTTAATTCATCATACTCCCTTGCTCATTTAGAACCTTGTATTTTAGGGGTGGGACTTGTTTTGACTCTCAAAAAACTCACCGTTTTCTTCTTCTTTGGCACTAAGGCCGACATGACGTATGAGGCCATTCTCAATAATGTAGGCATTAAGAGAAATTTGCCTCCAACCTTTAAAGCATGATAGATCAAAATGGTAAGTGTTGTACCTCCATTAAAAAACCCATTTTTTCTTTGCTTCAAACAATTGTTCTTCGATGTAAAGAGTAAGATTTATATGATTCCCAACTGCTTAATAGCATGAAACAATAGTTGAACTACAACTTTTTGCAATGTAGTGTAGTGATTCATGCTTGGACACAAAAATGTTGATGCACTAATCATATTGTTTCATCGATGTTTGTTCTCTTAATATCAAAGAATGTTATTTTTTTCACATCATGCTCTTCATCTTTCATGTCCACTAAACCATCTTTCATCTATTCGAAATCTTTTTTAATCAATTCATGTGTGACTCTCATTATTCTCAGTCTTCTCTTAAAATCCATTAGTACTGCTCCTGGTACAACACGCTATCCCATTGTTGGATGGAGTGTATTCATCACTTGTACACATCATTCAAAATCCGGCATACAAATAGGCATTCTCACATAAACATCAATCCCCACTGGCTTCCATACTTCCTGGATGGATGGCCTATTATGCATGATATGAAAATCTTGCCTCGGCACAAATTGATGATCTCTATCCATGATGCAAATAGTCAAAAGGAACATATGCTCCTGGATAGGTTGTTTATTCCATAACCAGAGCCCTCTTGATCTGGAAGGACATTCAAGAGGTTAAGTTTCAACTGATGGTACCCTATTTGTCTTTTTAGTAGACATCTGCATATGGAGCATATAGCGCTTCGTTAGTCCTATTAAAACACTTTGATAAATTAGTGCTTTGGACTAGTGCTCATGCAAATCATTGTGTTCCCTTCACAACTGTAATTTCCCATGAGGTAGATAGTATATTGTAGTAGTCTAATTGTTGTTGTTATTGTTTTTTTTTTACAATTAATCATAAGAGTTAGTAATAGCCAAAGTAGGTGAAAGGAATTGTGAGTGTTAGTGAATATTTATTAATGAAATTGATATATCTTATAAGTACAAGTGAATTTCTATTCATACATGAGAAATGTGTCTCACTAGATAGATCAAGCGAAATGTGCATACTCTAGATGCATTCAACCCATCATGTGTGCAACAAGGAACATGCTTCTCTTGTTGTTGACTTGATGGAAGAATCTTTGCTCTCCAATGTTGTTTTTTATCGTTTGGTTTTGACTTTGTTATCCTCTTAACTTCTCCTACATTGGTTGTGCCTCCTTGGCTTTAACTCTCCATATAGGACTACTCTGAATGCTCTTCTCTTTTGGTACTATTTTCTTGAGTGATCAACCATGGGTAGTTCTTTGTGGGGTATTTGGTTTCTAAGTTGGCAAACCCTTCATAGCTTATGAAGTAGTTTGTAATGCAATGAGAGCTTGCTTTGCCACTCCTATTTTTTGGCAATACTTTAACTTCCATAAGCCTCTTAGGTATCCAAATTTGAACATGTGTTGGAGTAGATTGACGAGTTGATCCAGAAACTTTGCTTGTTCCTTTAAACTTGTGACTAGTTGGTGATGATTCCTTTACAGTTAGTTGATGGACCTTGATGGTGTTTTCTAGGATCCAATTTTGCTTTACTCTAGTGGTGGTGGGATTCTTCTTGAATGATGTGGTCTCTTTTGTTCCTGCATTGCCCTCTTATTCTCCTCTCTTTGGATTTTTTCCTCACTAGGACTCTTTTGAGATGAGTCTAGGTTTTGAGGAATGAGTAATGAACTTTCACGTGCACAAGGTTTACCTTAAAGAGAGATGTTTGGATGAGAATCGGGTCCCACATTAAGGATTGTTTTGTTCACTTGAATCACACATAATGGAAGTTGGCACACAATGTGATTCCTCACTGAGTTTAGTCCAATTCCTTTCTTCTATTAGACTAAACACCTCTGTGTCCGAATTTCACAACGATGAAAGCTTGGGCTAAATTTAAGGTGACCTCATGTTCATATATCCAATCCTAACCTAGGATAAGTTCTTCTAGAAAATCTAAGTCATTGTAGATCAACAACTTATGTTGCATAATGTTGTTTCCTAGTTATAGTAGTAAGGTTACTTCTCCTAAGCACTTTATATGATTTCCTCCTATTCCAAACATATATGCTTCCATTGGAGTGATTGGTATCTGAAATTTGTTTAATAAGGAAGCACACATGTTGCTTAGGCTACTCCTATATCGATTAGAGAATCCACCATGAGATATTCTTGACTTGCAATTTCAGATATGGTTGTCTTTGCATAATGCCTTGTTTTTCGGATGTCTTATGAGCAGTAATTGGCCATCGATATAGGTTCTTCACCCTTAAGATATCTCTCATATCGTTCTTGAATGCACTTGTTATGCTAACGTATTCTTTCTATTGCCTCTTCTCTGGATTCCTTACGAATTCGGTCTTCTTTTTTACGCTTTTGTGCACCTAACAACCTTTCCAATATTCATTTAGTGAAAGGTTTGATACATCTTTTGACTTGACATCCACTTATATAGATGGTTAGAACATGCCCATCTAGCATCACTAGGTTACTTGCACCACCAAAGAGATTATGTGTACCACTAAGGGACTATAACCTCTTTGTTGAAGTTTCTTAGTGTGTCATTTCAGGGTACATACAAGTACTAGATCTCGGATGCATAGACCTTTGTCTTTTATCTGAGCATCATAATATGCCTTTTGTCATCTCTTGCCAGCATAAATTCCAGTTACTGATTCCAATCTAGTTTCTTGTAGCTTTTCAATGTCGTCTAATTGTCTAGACGATTCATGGCCCATCCATTCATACTTTTTGGCTACTCAAAAAGTAGGCACCAAAAATTGAATTGGGAGAATTGCATTATGTCCATATATGAGGTTAAACAAAGTAGTTCCTAAGGCTATTTTGCATGCTACTCTAAATGCCCAGATTGCATGATGCAACTGTTTATCTCAATCTGTTCTACCACTGATGACTATCTTTGTCAAACAACCCATAAAACCTTATTTGAACTCTCTACGTGTCCATTGGCTTATGGATGATAGATTGTAGATTTTTTATGAATCACTAAGAACACATTCGTTAGAAATTCAATTACTTCACTTGCGAAGTGTGTACCTCTATCACTGACTATCTCAATAGGTACTCCAAAACTTGGAAAATATATGTTCAAATAAGAATTTCGCAGTGGTTTGTGCATCACTTTTCTTCTTGGCTTTTGCTTCTACCTACTTAGCTAAGTAATCAGTGGCCACAAGGATATACTCAGCATGAGATTCTCTTGCTGGAAGATTAATAGGTCCAATAAAATATATTCCCTATCTTGGTACTTGGCTACTTGGGTTGTTTTATCCCAAGGGGGGATCACTACCGCCAGATTTGCATGCTTTTTCTGACTCTGATTGGGTTGGTTGCTATGACACTCGTGTGTCCACTAGTGGTTTTTGCTTCATGCTTGGTAGCTCATGTATATCTTGGTTGAGCAAGAAGCAGCCTACTGCGGCCACTTCTAGTTGTGAGGCTGAGTATAGGGCAGCTTTCACAGCGACTCTTGTGTGTGGCTCAGACACCTTATGGTTGATTTGGGTGTTGGTCAGACTTCTGCCACCATCTTCACTGATAGTCAGAGCGCATTGGCAATTGCGAGGAACCCTGTGTTCCATGCTTGCAAGCACATTGAGGTTCATTATCACCATGTCAGGGAGAGGTTCTTTGATGGGGAGATCAGCTTGGCATATGTGCCCACACAGGAGACCATTGCAGACCTTTTCACGAAGGCTCTGCCTAGGGAGAAGTTTGAAGCTTTCCGCAAAGCTTTTGGCTTACTTTCCCACCCTTGGATGCAAGGACCATGGATCACTAGAGGAAGTGTCTAGAACAATGAACGAGCTAAAGAAAGCAAAAGTGAGATGCTCGTTAACCTTCAAAGAATTGTTTCAAGTTAAACCTCAACCATGGCAAAAATTAGCCTCTTAGTTGAATATTCAAAGTAACACTAAGGAAAAGAAGAAGGCTAAGGAAGATACTTCTACAATGAAGATACCAATAGATAAGATAGAAGATTTCTCACCATTATGTTACTCTAGAAAAGCTCCCATCATTATTCTTGACTGATAGGCATTTATCAACATTTCTAAATCTTCACTCATGGGATAAAATAGAATTGACTATGCCCATCCTTGCATGTATTCCTCATTCACCACGTCCTTTTTCCCATTTTTTTGATTCTCCTCTCAAGGTTCCTTTGTTGTTAATGAATTCTGTGCCTATTCTTTTTCGTTTTCATTTATAGAATTATCATATTGATTTTCAATCAAATTACCTTCCTTTTCCATGGCTTGGGATCATATAATCGTTTTTAGAGGTATTCACTCCCCAAGGATTCAATTACCTGGATCACATTGATCTGAGTAGTTGAGGACACTTTGGAAGGGTTCTTAGGACACTCTCAAAAGATATGTTCCTTTTCGCATTCATTACAATATCCTCCCCAAAGCCTCTAGGGTGGTGATTGGGCCTTGTGCATTCCCTAATGAAATGATCCCCTTCACATCTATAACATGTCTCTCTTAGAGTAGGTCTTATTGTTTGTCATGCCTCAACTGTAGCTCTAGGTGCAGCATACATCACAATGGAATAGTCAAACCCACAAGAGTCTCCGTAAACATCATGCTCATAATATTGCTACTCGAAGTCACTTCGTACTCCATGGGATTTTCATCATAAGCATAGTACTCATCATAGTTTTGCTCATATCCCTCGCTCATATTCTCCATGTTGGATAAAGAAGTCATTGGTACTATCACCCTTCTTGGGTTCTCTTCAAGCTCAGTGTATTTTATCAGCACTACATTTGTGGGTGAGGTGGTTGCTGTCCCTATACCGCCTGAGGTTGAGGATATCCTTGATAGTCATATGGTCTTTGTGTCAATGGAGGTCCCTAATATAGTGCATAACTTGGCTCCTCCCTCGCTTGTTCCCTTGGTGGATAGTTGTATGGTCTATAAGGTTGGGGTTGAGGCCGTCTAGTTTGTCTATTATGTGGACATATATCTATGGTGTGATGATAATAGAAACTTGGTCCTTGCACAGGTGGTTCATAAGAATACATTGGTGGGTGAACAGGTCCTTGTGCACAAGCATAGGTGGTCACCTCCACACTACAAACATCGTCAAAACATTGGCAGCCCCATGGGTTGAGCTTGATAGTGTTTGGACCTCGATTGATATTGGAATCTAAGTTTCTTGGCCACTAATTCTGCAAATTCCTCTACATTAGTAGAGTGTGTTGATACACAACTGGAAGCATCTTCAAAATTTGATGAGGTCAAGGGGATCTTTAGGTGATTGGCAAGATTATCCTCTAAATCTATGCACTCCATTATTCAATCCAAAAATTATTAAATCATCTTTGGTTTGACAGGTCTTTTGGCCTCAAGGCATCGATCCACATATTGTTTGAATCTTCTAGCCGCTAGCCCTACTGACTCATTGTTCGCTTGTTTGAAGCTATGGATCAAAGAGGAGGTCTTATATCTAATACTTCTATTCGTGAATTCACCTATGAATTCTTCCAACAATTCATTAATATTGGTGAATCCATTTAGATACAATGGTTGGAAGCATGCCAAAGCAATTCCACCCAAAGTGAGTCCAAATGCTTCATATTTGAAAGAAGAACTCCAATTCTTTTGTTCGTAGAACCTACTTAAACTCAACCATGTGGTCATATGGATCTCCTAAACCATCGTTATGATTCTTCATGCACTTGGCTACCTAAGATGGTCTTAGCCTTCTACCCCCATAAGGTGGTTGAGGAATTTTCTAAACAATAGGATGCACACCTTGTCCTTGTGCTCATGGAGGTCTTAGGGAAAGGGTGGTTTGTTTAGTGCTTCTCGTCCCAAATTTGGATTGGGCATGGCATTATCGTCTTTCCCATGTTGATTGAATGGTTTGTTTCTTCTATTTTACCCACATCATTAGTTTTTTATGGCTACTATGTAAACATATACAAGTTTCCCTTCTTATCCACGTACAATCCTCCTTCAAATTTCACTATCTACTTATGGTTAATTTTAGTCAACCTAGAGACTTGCAATTTGGCTATTGATTTATTGAGTTCATCTAAGAATATAGTATTGCCAACACGTTCATAGATATATACTGCAATGAATTCCTATATTCCCCTTCAATTGTGGACATTGCTTCAGTGGTGAAGATAGGAGCATGCATATCTTCTAAAGCCGCCATGCTATCACAGTCAGGATCACTAGATGTCTCTAAATACGTTGAATGTAAACTAATAATGTTCATACTCTCTAGTGAGGAAATAAAACTTTGCTGACTACCTAGGATTTCTAGACCTTAGGTTCATTCACATGTAAGTTTTTCCTCCATTCTCTTTACTCTCCCTAGGTATTAGGCTCCGGCTCAGAGGATCACCATTTCCAATTTGTTGAATTCTTGAACATCCTAATTTTACAATTTTATCTTTCAATTTTACATAGCTATGGAGATATGAAATCCCAATCCACAACACATACTTAGCCTTGGCCACTTTCACAAAACAATCTTTGATCACATTAAGAATAATAATAGTATGTACACATTACAAGTTTAACTACTTTTTGGGAACTACTTGGTAATTCTATTCAAATCAACATTATAAGTCTACCACTTTGAATTATCTACACAACAAAAAAATAACAATAAAGCCAATGCCTATGGCAAAATTTAATATTATTAAAAAGATGAATCTCAAATTGATTTTTCAAAAATTACCCCCAACATATCTTTAGACTTTATGCCTTAGCGATTATCAACATATTTTAACTTAAAATTGAGATACTTATATCTTATCATCTAGAGGTACTCCGTCGAGATTTGAAAAACATTGTTTGAAGATTTACATACTTTGGACCACACATGGAGACTTATACCTTACTATCTAAAGATATTCCAATAGAGAATTGTGCTCGTATCATCCCAATAGGAAATCTCCCCCTCTTCGAGATATAACATCACAAGAAACTTGTTCAAATACAAGAGGTAACAAAGTGAAAGGAAGTTGAAATACTCAGTTGTATTCTTCCTCAAACTTGGGGGTTGCCTCAATATGAAGATGACTTTTACATAATTCTTAAATGACAAAAACTACGAATGGTGGACAAGCCTCTCCTATCCATACTTTCAAGGATCTCTTATATGCATATACTATCTTCATATTGAACCAATGATACGGTAATAAATAGATATAAAACCTTCAATGTTGTATATGAAAAAAAATCTCTTGAAGCATATCAATAGGTAGTACCTCAAGCATAATACATAATTAATCCATAAAACCATCCAAAACATTGCACTTGAATTTTTCTTTATCGATCTCGAAACATGGTGGCATTTCATGAGGTACTAAACTATGTGCAACTATATTAAGTGTCGAATATTTGGCCTTCAAGTTGTTGTACGACAAGGATAATTTATCATGATGTTTTAAGATTTATTACCATAAGAAAAAAATGTGAAAGATCACAAATCATGTGTTGAACCTATATTCCTTATTCTCATGCTTAGGTTTAAGACCCATGTTCAATACACAATACCTAGAATCCAATGCCAAATGGAACAAAGCAGCAACTCTCTCTTCATATTCACTCAAGGATAAGATGTGTTAAATGTCATTTTAGAAGCTAGGGTCAATGACTCAACAAAGTGAACAATGATCTAGAGGTATTCACATATGAGAATAATGATGGGCTACATATTTCAACTTCTTGACATTAACTCCATAAGTTTGAGTTGGGCATCCTAAGGTATGGCATGTAATAAGCTAGTACACTTTGATGAGTCATGGGAAATTGTTGACTTTCAATTCCATTCATTAGGGTTTCCAACACTCAGCTTGCATGAGCATTTGTCCAAACATCGAGAATCCACTTTTGTCATTGGGCATCTATTCACATCAAATATCAAGCCTACTATTGACATGAGAATGAAAATGTTAGACACTAACACATAAGCTTGGTAATGTGTAACTTCCCTATGATTTCCATTATCACAAGACAAGCCCCAAAGACATCTTCATACTATGAAGTCCTTCCAATGGCTCAATCATTGGTTATTGATAATCGTGAAGTTAAAATACCCACCAATCTTTTTAATTGCACAAAATCAAATGCCTCATAACTTTATGAGGACCACTTTAACAAGCTTTATTTATAGAACACAATATTGGTTTTATCTAACACAAGAATCATTTATAAATCCAATATTTATGAAAAAAATACCAACATTATAGAAAAATGAATCTTAAGTGGATTGTTAAAAAGTTCTCTCCAAGCCATCCTTAGACTCCATATCTTAGCAATTAACAACATTTTTGGACTTAAATTTGATACCTTTACACCCCATCACCTAAAGGTATTCCAAAGGGATTTGTAAAAAAATCCATTTGAAGATTTACATACTTTGGTCCCCACATGACAGGACTTACACCCTACTTTTCTAAAGAAAATTAGGTTCATGTGTCCCAATAGGTTCTCAATATATCCCAAGATAGAATCTCCCCGCCCCATGTGTAACATGACAAGAGACTTGCTCAAATACAAGATGTAACATAGTCAATGCATGTTGAAACACTTGGTTATTTTCTTCCTCAAACTTGGAGGTTGCCTCAATATCATGAGCATTTAAGACATTTTAGGAGATTCTTGAATGACAAAAACTATGAATGCTAGAATGGCCCCTTCCCTCCAAATTTTCAAGGATCTCTTATGTGCACAAACTATCTTCATTTGGAACCAACGATACGTGAACACATATATATGAGACTTCCAATGTTGTATGTGAAAAAAATTGCCATGAAGCATACCAATAGGCATTACTTCAAGCATAAGAAATAACTAATACATAACATCATCCGAAATGCTGCACTTGAAATAATTTTTTAAATCCTCTTATATATTCAATGAAGACCTTGAAACATGGTAGCTTTCCTGAGGTATTAAAATATGTGCAACTATATGACGAGCTGGATATTTGGCCTTCAAGATTGTGTATGACAAGTTATCAGGATGTTTTGCGATTTTTTTGCCATAAGAAACAATATGAAACATAAAAAATCATGATTTAGAGTCTACATTTGTTAATCCCGTGCTACCATTGCCTACAATGTTGAGTTCAAGATGGTACTTGTTAACAAGAATGCCTAATATCCAAGCACATGCTCATGATTAAGACTCACCTTCAATACACAATACCTTGAATCCAATGCCAAATGGAAGAAAGCAACAATTCTCTATATGGGAGGTTGTAAATCACATTAGAATGTTAAGTCAATGACTCAGCAAAGTGAACAATGATCTAGAAATATTCACATACGAGAATGATGATGGACTGAATATTTCAAGTTTTTGACATTGACTCCATAAGTTCAAGTTGGGCATCCAAGAGGCTCAAGAAATTACACCCCAACAAAATTTGCATTGAGGGACTGCCATCATCTTGATATTGCATAGGCAGTGGCCTAAAGGATTTCACGGTTTTGAACACTTCCGTTTTTGTCATTTGAATCTGCATTTGAGCAATTCTCTATTGCATCTAAGTCTGCCTAGTTGCTAAATGAGCAGCGTGTAATAAGTTAATACGATTTGATGGGTCATGAGAAATGGTTGATTTTCATTTCCATTCCTTGGGGTTTCTAAAACTCAGTTTGCATGAGCATTTGTCCGAAATCGAGCATCTACTCACATCAAATTTCAAGCCTACTGTTGACATGAGATTGAGAATGCTACGGACAGCACAAAAACCTTTTCATGTGTGAATTGCCCTCTGATTGCCATTGTCACAAGACAAGCCCCAAAAACATCTTCATAATATGATGTCCTTCCAATGGCTGAATCATTAGTTATCTAACAATTTTCTAGTCAAAATACCCACCAACCCTTTTACTTGCACAGAATTGAATGCCTCATGACAAGCCATTACCACATATGGTCCCAGATAAAAGGCCAAACAAAAAATAAGGAGAGAGGAATAGGAAAGGGACATGCGTGAGACACACCTTGCAAGCTAAAAAGTCAAATCGATAAACCTTCCATGGAAACATGGATGAGCCCACGTAAGCTTACCCAAATAGCAAAAGGCATGAGACTTAATGAAGCTGGAGTTGTTTCATCAGGGCCACTTTAACAGGGGCAGCCACTAACGAAGCTTTTTCTTCTGATGTTATCCTTTCAAGGGGAAAAGAAGAACATCTCCACTGTTATTAATTTCACATTACGTGTTCCCTATTCATCATTGCGCAGCTGCACCTGATAAAGAGTACCCTCAAGGATGTTATCGTGCACCCAAGTTCGTGTGCCTGCAATCTCAGAGATCTTCAAACTTTGATTTTCAGCTTCTTTGAATAATGCGATATCTATGCTGCAATGAAAAAAGAATACTGCAGTGTCACTATACCCATCAATGCAGTGCAACCATTCTTAACGACATACCTTCTAGCTCGCGACACGTAAGATAGGATGAACTGCTTACTAGCACATGCTTCATGGGATAGCAAGGACTTCACAGTTTTAAAGAGTGGATGCAAGCTCGCTTGTTGGTAGCCTTTAAGTCCGACGCATAACAACTTAATTCAGGTAGGAAAATGGTCTGTTTTTGGAAAGAAAAATATCAAACCCTCACATATGTCAGCTCCAATTATGAGATCGAATCCTTCGGGATGGTTCTGCAAGATGTTGTTTATATGCTCTTCATTTCCCCATTCTAGCTTCTCACACATCATGGCTGCACCCCCGACAAGAAGCACTTTATTTGTATATATAATACAGCAATTTGTTACATGTACAGAACCTGAATAATGCCAGAAGCGACTGCAAAGTATGAAATATTCAACAACCAAAGCAGTCAGAAGCTAGTAATCATGGCTGCATCTATGGTGTACATACAGAACACCGCAAAGAAGCCGTCATAGTTAAAAGCAGTCAGAAGCTAGTAGCCGTGGCTTTATCTATGGTGAACATACTGAACACCGCAAAGAAGCCGTCATAGAGTTAAAAGCAGTCAGAAGCTAGTAACCGTAGTTTTATCAATGGTCAACGTACTGAACACCGCAAAGTTAATCAATAAGCCAACAAGGTGAGGCATAATGTTAATTGTGAATCCCAGGAATCATGTAGAACACCCCAAAGAAGCGGTCATGGAGTTGAAAGCAGTCAGAAGCTAGTAGCGATGGCTTTATCTATGGTGTACTGAAAAAGCCAATGTGATTTTGAGGGAAAATGTATTTTTCTGTCGGTAGAGATTTGCAAATAGTTTGTTGCAATCTCGGATGATTTCTTACACGGAATGGACGGCGTGCTTCCAACATAGTCTCAAATAACTGCAATTTTGACATGTATTGCAAACGGTAAGGCACTTCACCGCGGAGAAAAGGCATACTGAGAGCTGTATTATTTAGCCGCGGTCTGCGGTCCATGTTGCATGTTCGAGGTATGATGCATAAATTGGGAAGCCCTTAACATCATCAGCATATGATCATAGCCATATAGATTCAATACCATAGAAATATCCCAACAATAAGTATTAGTCAAACCACCACACTAGTAAATACCAATCTTGCCAAAGCACAATGGTGTGAGAGAAAATGATACATATAGCCATGCGAAGTAGGATATTGATGAGGCCGAAGATCCAAAAGGCCCACCATTCGAATACATTGTTGCCACAATACCAATTTTGCAAAATGCATACAAGAAGCACTAGTGGACGAATCATCTTGACGATATACCATATTGAGGTTCTTCAATAGCTATGTTTGTGTGTGTAATTGATATGTTGTTCTCGTGAGCAAGCAACAGATGACCATATTCTAAACGCCCTACATAGAAATTTGTTGACATATCTTGGTAGTGATGTGTGGGAACACACTTAGGACGACCACGACACTTTTTTCTCTTTCTAAGGTTTTTTCCCCCCGGGCTTGTGGATATGTTTATAACCTTGACACATCACTTATCTTTGTACATTCACTTGGTAATACATTAATTGTTGTGTTGTTCTGCAAGCTTCTTCTTCTTCCTTGTGTTGTTTGTCTTCTTCCAAAATCCTCAAACTCCAACAAATGGTATCATAGCAGGCTGTCTCTTTTTAGGGCATAATAGACACCCTTCTGATCAGAGTCTCAAAATCCCACGAAAATTGGTGAGTATACTCAAGGTGATTATGAGTTCAAAACAACTTTGCTATGTGGCATCGAAATTTTGAATTGAGCTCTTTTTGGCCTCCAAACACACTATTACAATGATTATGCAGACAATTTCATCTATTTGTGCCAAACACATATAGCCATGCGAAGTAGGATATTGATGAGGCCGAATTTCCAAAAGTCCCACCATTCGAATACATTGTTGCCACAATACCAATTTTGCAAAATGCATACAAGAAGCACTAGTGGATGAATCATCTTGACGATATACCATATTGAGGTTCTTCAATAGCTATGTTTGTGTGTGTGTAATTGATATGTTGTTCTAGTGAGCAAGCAACAGATGACCATATTCTATACGCCCTACATAGAAATTTGTTCATATCTTGGTAATGATGTGTGGGAACACACTTAGGACCACCAGGGCACTTTTTTCTCTTTCTAAGGTTCTTTTTCCCCCGGCTTGTGTATATGTTTATAACCTTTACACATCACTTATCTTTGTACATTCACTTGGTAATACATTAATTGTTGTTTTGTTTTGCAAGCTTCCTTTCTTCTTCCTTGTGTTGTTTGTCTACCTCCAAAATCCTCGAACTCCAACGAATGGTATCATAGCAGACTCTCCCTTTTTTAGGGCATAATTGACGCCCTTCCAATCAGAGTCTAAGAATTCCACGAAAATTGGTGAGTATACTCAAGGTGATTATGAGTTCAAAACAACTTTGCTATGTGGCATCGAAATTTTGATTTGAGCTCTTTTTGGCCTCCGAACACACTATCACAATGATTATGCAAGCAATTTCGTCTATTTGTACCAAACATATATATGGTTTTTGGTTCATCTATACAAGCGCCCCGAAGTTTGCTACAAATGTACCAGAGCTCGATTGAGTACTTATATTCAACTTTTATAGATACATTCATATTTTTTCATATGAGTATTTAGTTAGTGGCCATGGTTGAAAGCAATGATGTATTTTGTATGCTGGCTATTGAGGATAAGTTGGATGGTTCCAACTACCCATTGTGGGCATACATGACGCATCATGTATTGGTAGCAAAAGGCTTATGGAATATTACAAAAGGAGTTGAAACATATTCTCCAAGTCTTGCAAATACAGTGATTGCATATGATGCTCAAGATGATGATCTTCAATTTCTTGGTTTTGTTGCACCTACTACAGAGCAACTTCATTGGGATGGCAAAGATGCATAGGCACATGCATTGATATTTTGGTAAGTCAAACATCATTATCCCTCATATTCGCTCTTGCAAAACAAGATAAGATTCTTGGGATACTCTTTACAACACTATATCAGGTAAGAAATGAGGCTTGTGTTTCTTATCTCCAAAAACAATTGGAGAGTGAGCATATGAATAAAGGAGATTCAACCGATACATTTTTTTACAAAGATCAAGGATTAGAAAGAGCAGTTGATTTTTGTTGATGAAATCTTACCAAATAGTTCATTTTTGTAGACTGTTCTTAATGGTCGTCCAGATTCTTACGAGAGTTTTGCTTCTACTCTTGGGTTGATGATGAAAGGCGATCCAAATGCCTTAACATTTGAGGAGTTCGTCCCTGTTTTACTGTAGGAAGGTTAACCAAGACAGAACAAGTCAATTATGCATGTTGCATATGAAGCTTTCTTAGCTAGCCAAAAGGGAAAAGGTAAACGGAGCTCCTCTACTAGTAAGCCAAAATCTCCTAATGTTACAAAATCAAAGAAGGAAGACAAAGATGACAAGAAAATGGAAAAGAAAAAACTGTTTTGCAAGTACTAAAAGGTAAATGATCATGCCATTAAGAGTTGTCCTAAATTGACTACAAAAAAGGCTAAGGAAGAAGTTTGAATGGTTGTTGCAAAGGCCTCTACACCTAAAAGACAATTTGCTAACCTTGTTCAAAATGAAGAATGAGCGTTCACTAATCGTTGCAGCTACGACCCATCTTCTCATGAGCAGTGTATGTTTGTAGTAGACTTGGATGTTTGGTACTTTGGCAGTGGTGCAACCAAGCATATTACCTTGGAGCATAGTTTCTTTACTTCACTTTGAGCCTGCTATTATAACGAATACTATCACATGTGCTAACAACTCCTCTTATCCTCTCATGGGAATTGGAGAGATCATTCTGACTAGTGTTGATAGTAGTTCTTTCACATTGTCAGATGCTTTATTTGTGCCACGGATCAAGAAAAATCTATTATAAGTCATTTCTTCAGGCATTTTATGTTGTGGATTGTACAAGCTCAAAGATTATGCTAAATCTAAGAATGATTCAATATGCACCATTCATGATTTTCATGCTATCCCAGATGCAAAGCTTTGGCATGCACGATTTGATGAGCTGAATTTTGCTTGTTTGCTTTGCTTACAAAAATCTAAAATGGAATCCTTTCTACCCAAACTTGAGGCACCTAAACATGCCTGTGAGGGTTGCATTTTGGGTAAAGTGAAACTTTCTTCCTTTCCCAAAGATGGTTCAATCAGAGCATAACATAGATTGCATTTGTTCATAGTGATGTATGTGCTCCTATGCAAACACCTGCATTTGGGAATTACTTATACTTCATGACTTTCATTCATGACTTTCATTCATGACTTTATCAAGCTTGCATGGATTTATCCATTGAAAGCAAAGTCCGAAGTGTTTGTGTGTTTTAAATAGTTCTTGGTTATGGCTGAAAATTTGTCAGCATATAAAAATCAGCACCTTCCATTATGATCAAGGAAGGGAGTATATGTCTTTTGAGTCTAATGCATTTCTAGCTAAACATGGGATAGAACATCAATGTATAGTGTGGTATACATCTCAACAAAATGGAGTTGTTGCGAAGAAGAAGATTCCTCTCATGGAAATGGCAAGGTGTATGTTCAAAAGTCAAACTTTACTACATAGCATATGTGCGACATATGTACTTAATAGGTGCCCCACCAAAGCATTGGAGTCTATCACTTCATGTGAGGCTTTGCGTAGTCCAAAGCCATATGTAGCTGATCTCATATGCATGTTTTTGGTTGTTTGGCATATTCATTAGCGCCTAAACAACAACACAGAAAATTGGATGATAAGGCTATGAAATGTATTTTTGTTGGATACAGTTCTCAAAGCAAAGGCTATCGTTTGTATCATCCACATACTAAATGCATCTTGGTTATCCGTGATGTTTTTTTGTGGAAAATGCAATTGAACCCTTACTTTCATGTGCCAAGGAGACATAAGTTAGCTCAAAGGAAATGTATGACACTTTGCTTCCTCTTTTTGCAGGTGGACAATCAAGTGTTGGTCCTAATAAGGCAATCCTCGAACTAAAACAAAATTCACCATATATACAAATAAGAAAATATGTGTATTCATTCCAATGAAGAATGCAAGCAACTAGCCTACTAGATGGGTCCTTAAAGATTATAATCGGATTATTAGGTTCCGAATAATACGAAGGCATCCAAAATAGGATGATGGTGGAATACCACCATATGCAATCTAAAAACATCTTGTAATTTCGCAAGTATCCCTCCTACATCACTTCATATGAGGCTTTGCATGGTACAAAACCATATGTAGCTGATCTCATATGCATTGATGGATAAATAGCAGCCACTTTTTCAGTGCATAAAAGTAAGAATTTCAAAAAAAAATGTACATCCAAATATGGATATAATAAACTGAGACCATTTTCAGAGAACAGAATTAGCTGCATATTTGTCTAATATTACTTACTTCTGTTATGATGCTCATCACTTAATGACGACTGCATATCAATATTTCTCTGCAGAACCTAGAACGGGAAGGAAAACAAAATTCTCAGATAATTTATGATGATTTGGATAAGGTACAAGAAAATTTTGAGTCTAATGCATCAAAATGATTGCTGTTCTAAACAGCCCCTGCCCCACACCTAAGCACGTACAAAACCATTACTTAAAACAACAAAAAAGAATAAATGGTCATTCATAGTGGTTAAAATCAAGCCCTTTCATACAGTTTCAGCACAACTGTGAAGCTTAGAGAATCATGCATCACCTATGGATATGCATAATAGAGAAGCAATGGAAGGAGCGGGTGGGAGCGGGTGGGGATGGCAATGAAATATCATGGATAGCTTTTTGTTGGTGGGAGCGGGTGGGGATGGCAATGAAATATCATGGATAGCTTTTCTAGGCTAGATATGAACTACACAACAGTCTAGGACAATTATTATAATTTTTGGGAGAACTCCCTGGGTATGTAAAATTATCTGAGAGGGTCTCTGTTTGCATTTGGGGTTCCTAAGACATCCAAGGTGTACGGTTTTTCAATTTATATGACAAAGTTAAAAAATGTATTAGTATGACATAGCTCCTCAAATCATAAAGATAAATTTATCTTATGCTAACCAAGCCATCGACCTATACATAAGGGCATTACATATACATCCACTGGGGATGTCTTCTTTACTGACTTTAAACAGTATATAAAATGACAATCTCCTAGAGGAATTCATAGGTTGTCATTCCGATGTATGATTCATGATAAAGGCTATTACAAGTTTTTGAAGGAGATCATTTTGGAGCATACATCTTCCTACAAATAGCTCAAGATTTACAGATTGCCAAATCAACCACAATACAAATACAGTGATGTGACCCTATATAGGTCAAGAAACTCCTACATGAATCATACAATCCATAAGTGATTCTAACCTTATTGATGCCAACAGACCATACATTCGGTATAAGTGCTCTCTTATGACACCAGCCCTTCAAGTATCTACAACTCCAAAAAGAAACATCCTCGTTGTTATTGATATGTACAGAGACACATGCCCCATTAAGAGTGGAAATTACAAAGATTTTCAGTGCAGCCTAATAAATGGTATGAATGATAAGGCATATGGTGGACAGGTGGTCTGGCAACAAAACAGAAGCAGCTGTGAGAAGACGCTCTCAAGGCAAAGCAGGAATCACATGGGGGAACATATGATAGCACTCAAAAACAAAAGCATTCTGGATACATTGGAAACGTGTGACTTATATTACAAATGTATAGGGTTGTAAAGCTACACACACCACGTAGGTGCATTGATTCCTGGACTGGCAATTAGTCTAGAAAAGAGAAAGAGTAAAAAGTTGTACAAGAGATTTTGTTTGTGGTAGCATTTGTGCATTTGCAAGTAATAGCATCTCTGAGAAGAAAAGCACAAACTACATCTTAAAAGATATACTTTTCTCTCGAATATAAGTATATTTGCCATATGAACCATGCCACCCAGAAACAAAGATAATCAAGGAGTAAAATGCATTGCATACTGTGGAGTTTATTAATCCCAAACACCGAACAAAAGATGAGTAATAAGATGCATAAGTGGTGCAAGGCACCCTAAAATGTCACCGCACTAATGTTTAACGTGGCAAGAATCTCTGAAGACGTGATGGATTAATCCTCTTTGGTTACCTAATACCACAACATGGGCACAAGAAAGACACAGCCAAAGAAGAGCGATGTTCCATGGAACTACCTGTACAGAGTCTGCCAACCGGCTGTTGGAGAACTCCTACTCCAAGCATTGGCTCACAATTAGACCCTCAATAGTTCATCACTTGTTGACCTTTAGTTCGCCTCTATTTTCTTCATAAAGCATCCATATAGAACCTTAGAATCTTTCCATTTGCACCATTGTTTATGTCACAAGAAAAAAGCCACCTTCCACCTGAAATCTAGGCTCTAGTTCATCTCACTTGTCTATAAAACATGTACTTCTTCCTCATCCAAACCTAGTGAGGTATTGGGCAGAATTTTGCATGACTGGAGCGTGCATCTCGTGTTCAGCTTGCTCATAGCTTAGTGTGCTTTCTCTTCTCCAAGCTTCCGTGAAAGCTTGAGCACCATTCTCTTTCGCATGCTCACCGATGTGTTGAGCTAGGCTCCTTTATGTGATCCGAACTCTAATAAGTGGCATCATAGGCTATATCAATGTCCATGGGTTCTCCTCTCAGCCAAAGCTAGTGTTCACAACCTTGGAGCTGCTGTACCTGCAAGTTAGAAGCATGGGGATGAAGTCTTGAAGCATTGGAGTCACTTTAATCTCACCTAAACCCTCTGCTACATTCATGTGGCTCTTGGACTCAATGTAGCATCAGTTTGGGTGAAAGTTTCTTCTATTTTCAGCCATATTTGCTGGTCTAAAAGCTATTTACAGGTCCCTGAAGTGCTTAAGCTGAAGCATGGAGAATATGGAGCCAAACTTTCATGAATTTGGAGCTTCCATGACACATTACAAGCCAAAGATATTCCCTCTCTGCCATGAAAGAAGTTATGAATTTAATGGACTCTTTTGGACTATCAAAGCTGAAGTAAATCATCATGGAGCTGCCCCAAGCCTTTACTTTGGGTCTTCAAGCCTCATCTTGAGTCTCATGTCAAATCTATGCCATTTCATGCCCTACCCTATGTGCTACTTGGTTGTAGAACAAGCTACTTCTAATGCATGTGTGCACAACTTCAAATGATGGATTGGCTGGAAATACTGGTCTTTCATGATTGTCCGTCTTAAGCAGTGGGTATACTTCATGTGCAGAAAATTTTCAGTGACTTAGATCACTAATCATGCCATTTCTACCTTGATAAGCACTCATATGTGCTAAAAACAGCCTATGTAGAGATTGTATATCACATTTGGCTGAAGTTTTCATTTCAATGAGGCCATATTCCACTTCCTCTCATGCCGAACCCCTGTTAGGACTTGTCCACAACAAGTTAAGGTGATTTCATCACCATTCTAAACAAAGTTTGCATGTATTTTCAGCTACAAGTGTAGACTATGCTCACTAACTTTACTAGCAACACATATTTTCAGTTAAGTACTGTTAAATTTGGTTATGGACCCAAACTTTTCTAATGTTTTGGCTTAATCGAGAGACCAATTGCCCTAGTGCATGCTAGATTCTCCAATACGGAATGATAACTTTGCTAGGTTCAATGGAGCAAGAAAGTGAAGAAAGAACCAAGGACTCGAGCAAAGATGACCATCAATAACATGGAATGGCATTTCATGTTCAGCAAGGAAAGAGATACTCTACATCAACCTTCTCTATCACCTATGATGAAATCTTATAGATGGTAATTTCTTCTCAAGTAGTTTCATCATGCATTTTTTTCAAACCATACATAAGTTTTTCAGTAAACCCACTTGGAAACAATGTATCCCTATGAATCAATGTCTATGAAGGTCTTAAAAGGAACTATCTAAGAACCTTGAGTTATTTCTTTGAACTAGGGCCTTGCAAAACCCGTGAGAACCTTGAAAATTTAATTGTAGCCATATGATGTATCCTTGAGGTTTTATCCATATGAGAACCCTCATGTGGACCATGCAAACCTAGA
>CM035406.1:218004328-218006828 GCA_020310875.1 Ceratopteris richardii
TGCATTCTTTTAATTTCTTTTACATATGGCTGAAAATAAGTCTTCATGTTTAATCACCCCCTGGATGATTTAACACTAGTATCCAGAATTCTTCAAATTATATCAGACTTTATGAAATCTGGAATGGCTTCCTTCTTTCAATAAATCTGATCTTCAATGATCAATACCTGTATCTGAAACAAAATTTTAGGATCCATAATCTTATGCAACATAACAAGTATCTTCTTCTTTTTCTCTGCAACACAAATTTGATAGAATCTGAATCTTTGACTTACTTCTTCCACTGCTAAGAACTTTTCAAACAAAGGATAGACAATTGACTCATAAATACCCAAGATCTTCAAGATCATTCAAGATCTATCAAGATCTCTCTAACAAAATACCTGTGTAGAATCTGCTCTCATCAAACCTTCATGACTGAATGTTTGATTTGCTACCTGAATGTCTCTAAGTGTCTATGCTTCTCACATAAAGTTATAAAACTTTTCTTCAAACAAATCCTTCCCAAGAATCTGCAACTCCTACTTGAAACATAAGTAGACAAACTCTCACCTTGAGAACTCCAAAAGTTGCAAGTTGATACTTCATATCTTCATATTCTACCCGAGTGAAATGTGATAGTATCTGCTTGACTTTCTTTTGGCTAACTCCACTTCTCAATCAAGTGATAGGATTTGATGGAACACCTTTTTTGAATACAAGCATGTATACAAAAATCTAGACAATCATAGAAAGTAGATTCTTCAACTGACTGGTTCATCAAAAAAAAACTGAATTTTCTTGAATTTTTTGAATTTTCTCAAAATATTGAAATTTTTTAATTTTCTGAAAATACTGAATTTTCGGAATGTACTGAAATTTCATAATTTTCCTGCAAATTCTAAAATTCTGAATTTTCTGAAAATACTGAAAATACTGATTTTTCTGAATTTTTATCTTGAAAAACTCTTAATTTTCTGGATATACTGAATATACAGAATATGAGGTACTTTTTCCAAACAAAAACCTCACTTCAAGTCTCCAACATCCGCTACAAATACTCTTATACCTCAAGAGTTAGGTCAAGAAGAATCTCTGCAACTTGTCATATACCAAGTAGCTCTGAATTGACACTCCAAGAATTCTTTGAGGGAGCATATAGCTGACTGCTCAAAATCTTCAACTTATACCTAACTCATACACATATAAGTCAAAACATATAAGCTTCCTTTCTTTCTCTCAATGCAATTCTTTCTCAAAACCTACTAAAACATGACCAAGTATAATGCAAAACAAGAAACTGCTTCTTCTTCACACAAGATGTTCTCGTAGACTTGTCTTTGGATGTAGAGGATAAAATTAAGAAAAGTTATATGGAAAATATAAGAGAAAAGGAAGTCTTACTTTCCCTTTGGAAATGTTGGACTTTCTTCTTCTGCATCTTTCTTCCACCTGATGATGTCAACATCTTCAAACTTATCTTCCATACCTTTTGTTCTCTTCATCTTGAAGTAGCAAGCATTCTTAACTTCTTAGAATGAATTTTTCTCTTCCTCTAGTGCTAAGAGTAAGAGACAAAACAAACATGGTATACAAATGGAAGTGAATATAGAATCATGTTTTACCATCTCCTCATATCTCTGAATCAAAACTTTGCTTCAAATGTAACTGATATGACTGAATTTACCAACCTTTTGGCTAAATGTTGAATTACCTCTCTAGGTACACTGTGATCAAAAAACTTCCAACCAACTTACAACACAATGTTGGCTGAAAACAAAACTCATCTCATCTCCAAATTTGTCTTCTTAGATGAGCTTCCTTCTTAGATGAGCTTTCTTGCCATGAAAGAGATTTATCAAAACTGTCAAGAACAACATCTAGATACCTGTTTTGATGTAGCTAATGCTTTTACTTTCAAAATAATGAAGCACTTCTTCAATCCTTCAAATCTCTTCATAACTTCTCTTCTAAGATATGACCTGCAAATGATAATATGATAGTAGAAACTAATACCTGTGATTTGATGTTGATCTGGTTCCTTCATCTTCTCCAAACCATTGTTTTTCCTTGAATTTGAAGTAGCCTTCTCTTCATCAAGCTTGGTCTTCAAACAATATTTCTGTAAAGTATTTTCATACTCTTCCAAAAGTATTCGGCTGCTAACAGATCATCAACTTCATACTCCACACTGATAAATAAACATGTGACTGAATTGTCTAATTCTCAAATCTCTACTCATCTAGATTAAGTGTGTATGTCAAATGTTAGAAGATGCTCTTAAATCATATGTTGTAAACCTGGAAAACTGGGAACCTCGGAATCTGAGAGCCTAGATGCTCTCATACCAAATGTTGGAAATTTAGTAGGCCCATAACTAATATCACAGGTCCATAGTTCCATAGGTTTCCACGATCTACAACACAGATTCCAACAATTTTCCAATATTGACAAAATATGAACATACCACACTTAATCATACAAATGATGAGACAAAGATAGAGAGAGATTAGACAACATG
>CM035406.1:218019328-218031828 GCA_020310875.1 Ceratopteris richardii
TTTTGGGCTTCTGAGATTGGGGTTTGGGTTGGGGTTGGGATTAGGGTTGGGGTTGGGGTTGGCATTGGGGTTGGGATTTGGATTGGGATTGAGATTGAGATTGAGATTGAGATCCGGGGTGGTCGGGTGGATGAGGCTTCACATTGAAGCTATTTGATAGATTTTGTAATGCAGATAAGAACTATCTCTAAATCTGCAAAGATAATAAAGTCCTCTCTCCTTGTTCTGTATATACTCTGTTTATTTTCTTCTTTATATCTTGTTGTGCCGAAGTCTATTATTCTGTGTGGGATTGTGATTGAAGATTAGGAGACTTGTTACAAGTGGTATCAGAGCGGAGTTGGATTCCGAGACAAGATGAAAACTTTGAAGAACAAGATAGAAGAACAAGAGCTTATCCATAAATTGAATGCAGAATTACATAAAGAAAGATCCAACAAACAAAAAGAGGGTACTTCAAATGCTTTCATGGACCTAAATGATGAAGGTGGTAATGGTGCGATCACATCGAATGCACATAGAGCTAGACGACAACGTGAACCTGAAGACGATGATGATGCAGGTGAATCTGCTTATCAGGTTGGGGTTGGGGTTGGGGTTGGGGTTGGGATTGGGATTGGGATTGGGATTGAGATTGAGATTGGGATTGGGATTGAGATTGAGATTGAGATCGGGGTTGGTCAGGTGGATGAGGCTTCACATTGAAGCTATTTGATAGATTTTGTAATGCAGATAAGAACTATCTGTAAATCTGCAGAGATAATAAAGTCCCGTCTCTTCTTGTTCTGCATATACTCTAATTTTTTTCTTCTTTATATCTTGTTGTGCAGAACTCTATTATTCTGTGTGGGATTGTGATTGAAGATTAGGAGACTTGTTATAAGTGGTATCATAGCGGAGTTGGATTCCGAGACAAGATGCAAACTTTGAAGAAGAAGATAGAAGAAGAAGAGGAGCTTATCCGTAAACTGAATGGAGAATTACATAAAGAAAGATCCAAAAAACAAAAAGAGGGTACTGCAAATGCTTTCATGGACCTCAATGATGAAGTTGGTAATGGTGCGGGCACGTCGAATGCACATAGAGCTAGACGACAACGTGAACCTGAAGACGATGATGATGCAGATGAATCTGCACTAAAGCATGTGTTTAAAATACAAATTTAAATGAATTTGATGGTGAGAAGAAAACTGGAGAGGATCTTGAAGCATGGATTGAGGAACTCGAAGATTTCTTTGATTTGCACGTGTTTAGTGAGGAATCAAAAGCAAAGGTGGCAATTCTGCATCTGCGAGGAGTCTCCAAACTCTGGTGGAAATCATACATGCAAACAAGAACACGTGAAGGTCCGATCCTCTGAAAAGAGTTTCGAGAGCAAGCAGAGAGTCGTTATTGTTCTCCACATTATCGGATGGAAAAGAAAATGGAATTCTACTCCTTTAAGCAACATGAGGACGATAGACATAACTTGTCTATTGAAGAATATAAGGAGAAACTTTTACGTTTACATAAGTATTCACTAGAAGTTTCTAGAGATTCCCTGAAGAGCAAATTTATTGAGGGTTTGCGAGAAGAGCTTCGCTATCAAGTAAAGGGATCGAGATGTGTACATTTCCTTGATGCGGTTGCAAAAGCAAAAAACTTTGAGAAGATGGAGAATTTTACTATGAAAAAGGCATCCAAATTAAGGTTTATCTCAACAGGACATCGACCTCAAAGACCTATTTCAATAAATCAGAATGGACAGAAATCGACTAACTCTATTAATGGTCAAGGAGGAAAAACTAAGCCGAAGCATGTGGATACACCTCAGAAGCAAGAACCTGTGCACAGGAATTAAAACAGAAAATTATCGAAAATTGTGCTAAAGATACCTGAGTTAGGGAAGCCATTTATTGTTGCATGTAATGCTAATGGAAGTCAAATCGGATGCATACTTTCACAAGAAGGAAGGGTAGTGGCTTATGAGTCAAGGAAACTAAGGAAAAATGAATTAAATGATACAACACATGACTTGGAAAAACTTGCGATTGTTCATGCACTTAAACATTGGAGACACTTATTGCTTGGAGTAAAGTTTGAATTAAGAACAGATCATCAGAGCCTTAAATATATATTTACTCAATCTTTACTTAACAATAGACAAAAACGATGGATCGAATTGCTAAGTGAATATGATTTTGATATTAAATATTTAGCAAGACAAGAAAACAAAGTGGCCGATGCTTTGAGTCGTAAACCTTTATGCAATTCAATCTCTATTTTATCCATTGATTTTGATATTAGAAAAGAATTAAAAGAAGATTTATTTTATGCAGCAATGCTTTGAGTCGTAAACCTTTATGCAATTCAATCTCTATTTTATCCTTTGATTTTGATATTAGAAAAGAATTAAAAGAAGATTTATTTTATGAAGCAATCTTGAACTTTTTGGATAAAAATCCAGGTTCTATGTTTCACCGAAAATTTCATTTAAAAAATAATGATTTGTATTGTAATTCTCGTTTATGTATTTCTTCAAAATCTATTTTGAAAGAAAAGATTTGCATGACTGTCATGATGCACCTTTCTCTGCACACCCTTGCTTTTTTAGGACTTATGCAAAACTGAAAGCTTCATATTACTGGCCACATATGAAATATGATATTAGGAGGTATGTGAAAGAATGTTTGAAATGTCAACAGGTTAAGGCTGAATTTAAAAGGAGTATTGGCATGTTACAACCATTAGATGTGCCTGATCAAAAATGGGAATCCATCTCTATGGATTTTCTCGAAAAAGTACAGAGCAAGGAGGGTAAAAGCTGGAGGAATCATCGGAGTACAACAGTGGTATCGGAGCATTTAATGAACAACGCTCGGACGGAATTGCGTGCGTGTGAAAGCCATAAGAGACATAGCAGACAGCTGGACCTGAAGGAGCCGACAGCGGGACATTCCACACACATAAGCACCCGCAAACCCACGAAGGAGCTTTGCTCCTCCTCCTCCACTCTTGGATGAAATAGAACACTTGATGTTCTTGCATTTATAGGCAGCTCAGTCGGTCTGGTCGCGCGCCCACATGTGGGATAACTACTGCTCCATCGATGACAGTTCAAAGCTATTTCAAAGTTACTCAAAACCAAGTTGAAGATAGGGAAAATAGGTGATTTTTCTTGAAGTTTGAAGGACAAAATGGATGTCTTGGATCAAGATTTTGCAAAAATGATGATGCATACATGTAATTTGGGATATGGATATGGGGTATGGGTTTTGGGTTGATTCAAAGAGCTTCAGTTCCTCAGTTTGGAGCTTCTCAAAGTCACCCTTCCATGAAGATTAGCTTTTTCACTTCCTACTTGTGACATACCCGGCTTCCCCGCACCATAGCTTGATCATACGATATCCAATTTCAAAAATCTTAGTCATGTTACGAAGCTACACTCCTAAGCTTCACTCAGAGACTATCGATGTTGGAATTGGACAAGATTTGGTCAACCAAACTCAATCTGCAGCGCTTCAACAGGAACTAGGCAGCCACTCCCGAGCCTAGTTTTTCATCATTCGGTGTCCAAGTTCACTTTTTTCACTTGGGATAGTCTTAAATCTTTTAAGTACAGGTGTTGGGCTACATTTCTTAGACTGGCGAGGACTGTCAAATCTCAGAAGCTGCTCAGTTTTATTCAGTTTGGCCGGTTGGGGCTATTGCTGCGTGGTTTTGGCATTGTTTTTTATGGCTTTTGGTGTTTAGAACCTCCCCAGACCAACCGAACATTTCCAATTTTTGTTTGGGCCTGTCGAGGATTCAAAATCAGAGACCTAAAGCTTCAAGGATCACTTGGATTTCGCTTCCGCCTCTTCATTTTGTAACAAGGAAGTGCTCTTGTGATATATTTCTCTTCTTCTTGCATATTTAAGCTTTACTTCCATTCATTTTCATATACTCTAGTTAGCGAACGGGGGAAGGGAAGTTAAAAACATGGAATCTAAAGGAAAACAAGTAGTTGAACATACTTCTCCATCTAAAGAGCAAATAGAGGATCCTGATTCTAGAATGGAAGAAGTAGAATTAGGGCAAGAAGTAGAAGAAAATTTAGAAGAAAAAGAGCCTCAGCAGAAAGAGTATACATATAAGGAACTTTTAGATGAGTTTGTCACTCATGATCATTTCGTAAACTTGAAAGAACAAACCCTTAAATCAGAAAGAGATCTTGGTAGCATCACATCTCTCATTAAGCAGCTAAAGTCTCAAATGATCTCTCTTGAGACTAGCGTCACCTCTTTCCTAGCTAGGAAGGAAAGAGAAACCCCTTCTATTCCTCTAAAGATTACTAGGAAAGATACTTCTCTTCCTAGTAAGCACAAAGGAGAGAGCTCTAGGGAAGCTCCCCTCCTAAAAGACTTGAAGCCACCTACTTTTACGGGGGACGACCGAGATAGAAATAAGGATGCAATCTACACTTTTTTACAAAAGTGGCATGATTTGCATCAATTGAAGGGCACCCCACCAGAGTACCGTGTGCTAGAGGCGAGTCTCTCCCTCGGCCCGCGTGCTTATAAGTGGTGGATGAATCTTAAGGAGGCAAACTCTATCCCTACTGACTTGACTCAGTTTGAGACTCTTTTTCTAAAACAGTTTCTTCCTGAGAATGAGGAGGAGAGGAATTGGGATGAGTGTGATAGGATTACACAGAGAGGTAGGCCTCTTACGGATAGGATTACACAGAGAGGTAGGCCTCTTACAGTCTACCTATCCCACTATAGAGAGATCATTTTGAAACTTCAAGGCTTAGATGATTTCCAGAAGATAAGAGGGTTTGTTAGGGGCTTAGATAAAGCCATAAAGAGGGAAGTCAGAAGGAATGCGCCTAAGATTTTTAAGGAGGCGATCAAGTATGCACAGATTTATGAGGACCATGACCGTCCTCAATATACTCCTATGGAGACGGATCAGCCCCTCAAGCCTCTTAGTATGACTAAATTCAAGAAGAAGTTGCCTTTTGGGAAAAACAAAGTTTTTATTAAAAAGCAAAGATCACAAGGGCCTAGGTTATCCACAAATCAATTTGAGAGGACAAAAAGAGAGAACTTGTACTTTAGGTGTTTGTCTCCTCACCATTCACAGTGGAACTATCCACTCAAGAAGGGGGAAGAAAAGAAGAAGGGACCAGAATCTAGTACGGCCCTTGAAAAGGGCAAAAAGGCGGTCCACCTAGTGCAGACCCTTCCTATTCATGGAAGCTCTAGCTGCAAGGGAGTGGAGGTGATGCACGAGGATATAGAGCACATCTGTTGTTTGACTCAGTCATTGTGGTCACAGCAATTTGGAATACATGACCTAGTTAAACTGCATGGTAGTGTGTACGGGACCAAGGTTCGGGCCATGATAGATGACTCTGCCACTCATAATTTTATAAACTATGCTTTGGTCAAGAAATTAAAGATTCCCAACAGCCTAGTGCACATAAATACATTGTATCTATGATGCAAGGGCAAGATAAGAGGATATGGGATACTATGGTATTCAAAATGGAAGTCAAGATGCAGGACTATACAGATTATATGGACTTCCAAATTATGAATATGGAGAGGATAGACCTAGTCATAAGAAGAGAGTGGCTATGGGGGTTGGGAGACACACTTAAACGAAGCTATCAAAACAATACACTTGAATTTGAAAAGAATGGAAGTAAAGTTTGTATTCAGGGAGAGAGAGATGTACCTAGTGCACCTCTCATTTCATCATTAGAGTTGTATAGTCTTTGTTATTCTCAGCATGTACAGGAAATGTTTTTATTGTATAGTCATGATATGGAGCATTGTATAGACAGCTCTTCTAATGTACATTTTCATGCTAGGAATGTAAATATGGACAGGACTTTCTATTATTCTTTTTTGCAAGTGTGTGGTTAAAAGTTTTAAGGATCTTATGTTTGAGTATAGAGATGTTTTTCCCACTGACTTATCTAGAGGGCTACCACCTGAGAGAGGGGGCATTGACCATGCCATTGAGGTTGTTACTAACACTAACCCTATTTGCAGGCCACCTTATAGGCTTAGTGTTTCTCAGCATGAGGAGGTTGAGAGGCAATTGCAAGATTATTTAGAAAAGGACTTCATTAAACCTAGTAACTCACCTTGGGCATCGCCGCATCGCCAATGCTCCTAGTTAAAAAGAAAGATGGCTCTATAGAGCACTTAATAAGGTAACTATCAAAAATAGATTTCCAATGCCTAAATTGGAAGATCTATTTGATCAGTTACATCAAGCTAGGTATTTTGCTAAGCTTGATATTAGATCAGGATTAGGGCAGAGGATGTCCCTAAGACTGCATTTAGGACTAGATATGGGCACTGAGTTTTTGGTGATGCCTTTTGGTCTCACCAATGCTCTTTCCACTTTCATGAAGCTCATGAATAGTGTTTTACCGCCTTATCTAGGACACTTTGTAGTAGAGTTTTTGGATGACATTCTGATCTATAGTGCATCAGAAGAGGAGCACTTGGAACACTTAAGAAAGGTATTTCAAGTGCTAAGGGAAAATTCACTCTTTGCTAAGGAGTCAAAGTGTGAACTTTTCAAGACAGAAGTTAGACACCTTGGGAATATAGTCTCCTAGGATGGAATCCACATAGATCCTGAAAAAGTAAGGACTATTATGGAATGGCCACATCCAAGGAACCTGGAAGAGCTGCAGATCTTCCTAGGTTTATCAGGTTTCTATCGAAGATTCATTAAGAATTATGCCAAGATTGTTGTTCCAATGACGGAACATCTTAAAGGGAAAGGGAAAGCCTTTCATTGGAGAGACGAACAGAAGCAACGTATGGAGAAGTTGAAAGTGGCAATTGCTACGGCTCCACTTTTACATATAGCAAATCCCAACAAACCATTTGTGGTTGAGACGGACGCGAGTGACTTTGCTATAGGAGCAGTTTTAGTATAGGATGGTCGACCAGTAGTTTTTGAGAGTAAGAAACTAGAACCGGCTCAGAAGAATTACTCCATCTATGAGAAGGAGTTGTATGCAATTGTCCATGCTTTGAAGAAGTGGCGTCATTATTTATATGGTGCCAAAGTTACAATAGTGTTTGATCAAGAGAGCATTAATTGGCTCTCTAATCAAACAGACCTTAAAGGTTGTAAGGCCCGATGGGCAGAGACCCTTCAGGAGTTTGATTATGAGCTTAGGTATAGGAAGGAAAAGTTTAATGTAGTGGCTGATTCACTTAGCCGTATGCCTATGCTCAATGGATTGAGTTTTACTCAAATCACTAGTGAGCTACTTGAGTCCATTAGAGGAAAATGTAGGCTTGATCCTACATTTTCCGAGATTTGGGAAGCCATAGAGAATGGGGATCGTGATATACGGTTTCCAGTGAGGATGGAGTATCGACGGGTACTCAAGAAGGATTCAAGTGGAAGAATTACAGTGTCCATGATGGATATCTGTTATATAAAGGTAAGGTGTGCGTCCCTAGAGATTCTGAGATGAGACTGCATATTTTGTACGAGTGTCATGACACACCTAGTGCGGGACACCCAGGCGTTAACAAGACTTATGATCTTGTTAAGAGGCGGTTTTATTGGCCTGGACTTCATAAGGACGTCCTAGAGTATGTGCTTAAGTGCACTAAATGCCAGGTCAACAAAGCTGAGAGATTGAGGATTGGAGGACTACTCCACCCATTGCATATTCCTAATGGGAAGTGGGAGAGTATCTCCATGGACTTTATATGTATGTATGTATGTATGTATGTGTGTGCATTCGCAAGCAATAAAGAGAGAGAGAGAGAGAGAGAGAGAGAGATGGAGAGAGGGTATTTGTCAATCCAAGATCTTATGCTGCACTAGACAAAGAAGAAACATTTTATGAGCATATAAGACCAGGCTACAATGACATTCTGCATTACCTTGAGCACTTTATCCATATGATCTGTCATTACAATCTTTTGGCAATATCGTCCACATAATATGCCTGTCAAGCCTGCATTGTGGAAGAAGTCTTACAATACAGTAGAGGCTGATTATTAACATTTTTATCCTCACAATAAAGTAGTTTTTGTCTTATCTTACCGAGACCTGACCCCAGCTCTAAAATAGACAAACCATCTAAGCATATAGATCCTTGGGTGATGTATCTATTAAGGAGCTCTGCACCCGGCCAGACAATTTGACCAGTGAGATCATAATCAGCTGCCATCAAAAGGAACATTGTGAGAGATGAAAGTGGTCAATATATATTAGTTTTATCAAAGACAATGAATTACTGGCACACCACTCAAATAAGCAGGCAAAGCTCTCGCCTAAACTTAACAGCAAGATATTAATACATCTGAGTTCACACTGCATGAATGAAAATAACCCAGTTGATAGAATCGACCGTCAAACTAAAAATCAGCCACTCATTAAAGAGGGCAAACAAACTGCAATGATGATCAAATAGATGAGAGAGTGAGAGAGAGAGAGAGGGGTGCACAGAGAGAGAGAGAGAGATAAGTAAACGAATCGATAAAGTTAAGTTGTTAATATCTGCCAGATATGTGACCATTCATGAATGAAAAGCAAGGAAGCATCTGCAAGCGTAAATCATAATGGTATACTTAAATCTTTCTGCTTAATTGCAAATTGAGAGAGCAGATTCTTGATGAGTTAATTGTTGTAATCAGATACTTATGATTTGTAAGTTTACATACTATGAACACATCGAATGTGTCTGTTTCACATTTCTGATAGAGATGCGATTTTATAGTTATCTGTCATTATATGCACATAGGGGTGGAATCATGAATATTATTACCTCCAGAAGTGTGGCTGTGATCTGTATACTAACACACTGAAGTGTGCAAATGACAGAGAAAAATAATCAGAACAGAGTAAGTTGTCTTTTTCCTCCCCCATGTGTGTGTGTGTGTGTGTGTGTGTGTGTTGTGGGGGGGTGTGTGTGTGTGTGTGTGTGTGTGTGTGTGTGTGTGTGTGTGTGTGTGTGTGTGTGTGTGTGTGTGTGTGTGTGTGTGTGTGTGTGTGTGTGTGTGTGTGTGTGTGTGTGTGTGGAAGCCTGTGTGCACAAGTGTGTGTGAACCCACACACCGTACACATGTACATGTCCATGTGCATGCAATCTATCAGTGTGTGTGTGTGTGTGTGCGCGCGCGTGCGCGCATGGGTGGGGGTCTATGTGTGTGTGCACGCGTGCGTGCACGTACATGTGCGTGTGTGTATCAGTATGTGTGTGTACAGGTCACGTGCACATACACTTGCATGCATTAGTGTATGTGCACGAGTATAGCCTTGAGTCTGTGTTGTGCATGAGCATACACTTGTGTCTGTGGCATATCTGTGTGGATGCACATAAAATATACAAGATCACAAAAAATAACTGCATTACCGTTTCTGATTACATGAAATTACTTAGTGCATTGAACGCAAACGTGACAAGGTATTCGAAGTGCAGGCTGAGTAGTAAGATGAAAAACTCAAACATGTGAAAGGCAGCTATCAGGTGAGTACAAAAAGAAATCTATGTCAAAAACGCCTGGGGTGGTGGTGACATAAATAGCGATAAGGGTGATGATATATACCTTCATAAGTTCAGAGATATCCAAACTTACGAACTCAAGATACAGAACACAAACACATATACATTGGGGGGAGAGAGAAAAAAAAAAAAAAAGCACACACAACAACAACAACAAACAAAAGCAAGAAACTTAAGATCAATGTAAGACATGAAAAAAATACAAACAAGAAAGAAAATCAATACAAACTGAGAGACACAAAAAAATAAACAATTAATGAAAAATGAAAAGTAGTAGTAGTAGTTATAATAATAATAATAATAATAATGAATAATTATTATTATTATTATTATTATTATTATTATTATTATTATTATTAAAAATAAAAAATAAAAAATAAAATAAGAAAATAAAAAATACATAAAAATAAAAATAAATTAAATAAATAAATAAATAATTTAAAATATATATATATGATTATAAAGATAATAAATAAAAATAATAATAATTACATAAATTTAAAAAATAATATATATATATATATATATATATATATATATATATATATGTATATATATATATATATATATATATTGCAAATTAAACAAAAACAAAACAAAACAAAAAGTGCATCATCAACTTCTATGTCTGTCCTAAACAAGAAGTATCAGAATTAAACTTTATCATGCATAGCTTGGACAAATAGCTATGACATCCCTACTCACGTCATCAGTGCCCTAGAGTAGGTGCAGACTTTAATAAAGAGTCTTTCTAAATCAAGATCTCAATCAAAGTCAATGAGCTTAGTTTCTATCACTTTCGGAAGTGAAGGGCAAACTCAGTCATGATAAAGTCTTGCACAAAGAACAAACAAATAATAAGAAGAAAGGAATTAAAATAAGAATTATAAAAATTAAAATTAATATATATATATATATATATATATATATATATATATATATATATATATATATATATATATATATATATATATATATATATATATATATAATATTAATAGAAATTAGTATATTAAAAATATATATATATTAAAAAAATAATAAAAAAATTAAGGAATAGCTTGGACAAATAGCTATGACATCCCTACTCACGTCATCAGTGCCCTAGAGTAGGTGAAGACTTTAATAAAGAGTCTTTCTAAATCAAGATCTCAATCAAAGTCAATGAGCTTAGTTTCTATCACTTTCGGAAGTGAAGGGCAAACTCAGTCATGATAAAGTCTTGCACAAAGAACAAACAAATAACAAGAAGAAAGGAATTAAAATAAGAATTATAAAAATTAAAATTAATATATATATATATATATGTGTGTATGTATATATATATAATATTAATAAAAATTAGTATATTAAAAATATATATATATTAAAAATATATTAAAAAAATAAAATAAAAATAAAAAAATAGCTTAAATAATAATGAAAGTAACAATAATAATGATTTTTTTTTAGTTTTTTTTATTTATTTTTTTAAAGACTAGACTAAAGCTATAAATAAAGAGTGAAAGAACCCCCCAAAATACCTAATCATTAACCAATATAAAGTTCCCCTTTTCTATTGAATTTACTAATGATTAATTTGAACACATGAAAAGAAGAAGAACCATAAATAAACTTGTTACAAAGTAAGAAAGTCCTTACCTTCTTTGAAACTTTCTTGAATAAATACCCTTTTTGAACAAGCAAAGAGATTAGATGACCACATTGAACTACAAATGAAGACAAACTTGAACATAGACGAGAAAATCTAAACAATTGAGAGCAAACATCGCCATACTTTGCTAAATGAGAAATATTTGAATCAATACGAGGCATTCGTATCATGTTAATGCTAGCAAATTCCGGTTCTAATCTTTTATCATAAATGTCTACTTCCAAACCAAAAGGAGATTGAAATATTTTTAGATCTAGGAAAGCACAAGAATCACCATGTGAAGTACAATTCAGCTCACAAAAAGTTTTGGGATAAATACCACCATCAAAAAGCATCATTGTCTAAATATATAAAATCTTTAAAAGAACTAAAAATCAGGAACAAACAGATCATCTACAAAGCGTCTAATATTAGAAAGTTTGTGTATAATGATAGGATAAGTATTAGCTAAAACAAGCCTTTCCATAAATTTAAATTCATAAGGAAAAAGATAAAAATTAGCGAGAAGGACAACACAATTTGTACCCATAGGAATTTCAATACATTGTTTGAATAAAGTATCACCAATTGAAATATACAACTTTACTAAAAGAAAATCTAACCAAAGAAGAATGTCAATTTCATCTACTATTCTAGTGTAACGTTTCTTTCTACTATCTATATCTACAGACTTGGATTTCAACCATAAATAATCAAAATGCAATGCAGACTTTTCTACCAAAAGAGTCTTACATCTATCTTTGGTGAATTTAAAAGAGAAAACTTCCCTAACTAAAGAAGAAATCCTATGTTTTAAATCATTCAAATCTAACTTTGTATACAAAGTGGTGAAGTCAAAAGCTTGAAGCCACAAAGGAACAGATTTTTCTTCTAGAGTTCTTGAAGAGTTGAGAGACTTAAGTACGAGAATAACACCTAGTGAATTATCCAAGATCCAACTAGAGAAAGTTGGCAAATTTGCAGCTTTTGAGTAATTCCTTCCAAATATCATGAATAGAAGGTAAATGGGTTTAAAACAATTGCTTGACCATTTGAAAACATCCGTGAGAGAAGTATTACAAGATGAAGCTATAAATCTCGGTTTGATGGGGTTTTTATGGAATTTCCAAATTGTATATAAAAATGGCAAATTTTGATTCAATTTGAAACCATAAGATTTACAAAAATCTTGATGACTTGCAATAACTTATGCAAAAGAAACATTGCAAAACTGATATGTAGAGGAGTGAGTTTCTTTTATAAGGCTCTCTACATAAAACTTTTTACAAGTTAAAACAAAATTATTAGGACATTTATACACATAAGAAATCACAAAGTTTCTATCAA